>CM052450.1:4751028-4807948 GCA_028533085.1 Varecia variegata | reverse complement strand
AAAGAGGGGCTTATCATAGTGTAAATCTCATAGGGTAAAGATTAAAGATTTTATATATACAACTCTTAAAAGAGTACCAGCTATAATCTCATCAAATATTACTATGAGATCATGAAACCTATCATTCACATAATCTGTTCATTCAAAAATATTTACGTGCCCCATAATGTATCAAGTATATGTAAATATATAATTTCTAATAGTTCTAAGTTATTTTCATATCTAATCATCCTGATTTCATTTCTGCCTCTTTTGGGTAAAATAATTTTTTGTTTTTTAAAATGATATCATTACTTTATTGATTTGAACATCCTAAATTATTTAAAAATCCTAATAAATCTTTGCCATAAAATTATTTCTTTTGAGAAATGGAATGATTTGATGGGATCTCACTATTAACATTAGTTTTTCTTATCATTTTAGAATTTTGGTTTCCAGCATCATTTTGAGAAGAAGATTTTACTTATAAATTATCATAATTTTATTGCTCTACTCCCTAGCTCCTAGTTCCTCGCATCATACTGGGTCCTCAGAGGGAGACATATTTTGTACCTTGCAGTTACCAGCTCATAATTTAATTTAGAACTTCATCTTAAGGCTCTGTTTCTCACATGGTTCCACAGTTTGGCAGGAATAATAGATTCAGACACCATTTTACTACATCTCCAGATTTTTTTTTCACTTGCAAAGGAACCTACCCTACCTCTTATTTAGCTAAAAGTAGATACCACAGAAAGAATGACCCTTGTCAGACTTTTGGCCCTTCCAACTTCTACACCTATAGCCCAGCAGGTCAATGGTTCTATGCCTGCTAATTTCTTTGCATTCCTGCTCAAATTTCCTGGCCAGGAAAATATAAATCTTATTGAAATTGACCACAATGCTTTTTTATGTTTTATCTTTCACTGCTTTTCATTTAGGCAGAAAAATCTATCAGAACAACTACCTAAGCCATGTGGGTAAAAGTCTGGAAGACATTTTTTATTCAGAAGTCAGTTAGAAATTGAAAATATTAGGGATATGATCTAGTTCCTTGATTTTATGATGCTAACTTTTATTCTCTGCACTTTATTTTGTAAAGAATAGACATTTTGCTATGAAGCGTTACCACATCTCTCACCCACTTTCCTGAACAGATGCCCTGTTCTCTTGATGGTACCTGGTGGGGAGGATTCATTTGTGCTTCTACACACTGACCCAGGGGGAAACAATGAGGATCATTAGAAGGACTTTTTTTTTTTTATTTCAGCTTATTATGGGGGTACAAAAGTTCTGCATAGATATATTGCCCATGTCCCTCCCAATCGCCCGAGTCCGAGCCTCAAGCGTGTCCATTCCCCAAACAGTGCACATCGCACTCCTCCTGTAGGTATACACCCATCCCCGCCCCCACCCCCGTCCCCCCCAAGTCAGAACTTCAAGCGTGCCCATTCCCCAGACAGTGCACATTGCACTCATCATATAGGTATACACCTGCGGGGGTGGGGGGTGGGAGGAGGGGGATGGGAGAAGGACTTTTTTTTATTTTGAATAATGACATTACCATTCTGAGCATGCTTTAAATAAAACGTTCCTGGATTTTGTTCATTTTTTATTTACTTTTTAGATTTATTGAGGTATAATTGACAAATAAAAACTGTATATATTCAAGGTGTACAACATGAAAACATTCTTGGCTTTTAAACAACATAAAGACATGAGCAAAACTTTCGAACATTTGTTTTTTATACCCCCAGTTACTAATAAATGTTATTTTCTATTATCTAGGGAACAGGAACTAAAAATATGTTTTGTAAAACAACTGGTACCAGGTATCTATAGAAAAATATAATGCATAGGTTATTCCCAAATCTTAATTTCACACTATTATTAAAAATATGAAACATGTGCAAAGTGATCCATTTATTCCTACTCTATAAGTGGATGCTTCTAGTCTGAAGGGCAAAACCTTTAAATTTTATAGCTTCCATGAGTTCCATGAATTTATATGCTAATTCAACCAACCTTATATAGCACCTTATTCTTAAGCGTGACAAAACATAAAAAAGGCAGAACAAAAATATATTTTTCTTTAGCTCCTTTGAAAAAAGTAGGTCAAATTTAGATGTAGAATATCTACATCTAATTAACCACAAAACTCATTTGATCTTTGTACTCTCGTTCGCTTTACTGTAATAAGGCTTACTACAGAGATCGATCATTTCCCCATTTTAATTACCTAGTTACAATTATATTCAACATAACAGAATGGAATAAAGTAACTGCATGTATTTAATAGGTCCACTTTTAGGAATTAAAGAATATCAGTAGTTACTAAAAGAGTGTTTAGTAACTATTGTTTTAGTAACTATGTAACAATACTATTTTAAAACAGTATTAAAAAGTTCTATTCTTATTCAATCTTATTTAAGCAGATAAAATGTGGAATTTTGTTTTCAATATGAGATACTGTAGCTGATTTTACATTGTGACAGGGATAGGCTTTTGAAGAAACTGCTGATTCCAAAAGTAGTGTTCAAAAGCAATGACTCTTTTTCATTGACAAGAAAACAGAGACTTCACAATAAAAAAGTGGCCTTCTAATTCCCGTCATCCTCTACCATTACCCCTCCCCTTCTTGTAACAAACTGGGATAGTTTATCTCTCTACATAGTATTTAAGATGACATATTTGGAGTTATTTCACCTGCATTTTCGTGTCTCCTCTTGAATGTGTAAGAAACTTCTCAAATTTAATAGGATCAAAATGAAGCTCTTGACTCTCCCACCCCAACTTAATCTTCTCACAGTAAAACTCATCATCATTCACCCAGTTGTTCAACCTAGGAACAGCTTTAGTGCATCCTTTTCATCACTCAATTGCAATTCATCACTGTGTGTTGTCAGTTCCACCCGCCCCAAATATTTCTCAAATCCATTCTTTCTTTCCAACTTTGCTAAAAGTCCCTAGTTCATAATGTTACCAGTATAATAAGCTTTTGTAGCTGCCCTCACTTCTTCATATTTGATGTTCTCCAATCCATTCTCAGAAAAGCAATTTAGATCACTGAACTTTTCTGCTTAAGTCCTTCAATGATTTCTTAGTGCTTTTAAAATAAAATCCAAACTTCTTGCAATGACCTACTCATTCTCACAAGCTCTAGCTAGTTTGCGATCTTCCATCCTTACTCTCCTCTGGCAACAACAGACTTCCTGGCTCTCTGTTCTTGGAACACTGCATTGCAGTACCAAGTCCTGGCATATGAATATATGAATATCCTGATTCCTCCACCTAGAATCTTTTTCCTTTTGCTGTTTGCTTGTATAGATTGTTCTCATCTTTCAGGTCTCAGCTCAAATGTCACCTCTTTAGAGACACCTTCCCTAATTATATTATCTAAAGAAGCTCTCCTTGTTCTTTCTCTTCTCATTACCTTATTAATTTTCTTGATAGCATTCAACATAACCTGTAACCGATTCAACACTTTTTCTTGTGTATGGTTTTAATTCCATGTGTGAAAATCTTTAACTGTTTTATTCATTTCATTCTGGAAGCTGATATAGTATCATTATGTAGTAGGGGCCCAGGAAATATTTGCTGCTTGCTTGAATTTGGGGACTGCATAGCGTAACTACTAACAATATACAACCTACAATCACAACAATCACATTCCAAGTTCCACTGAATTTGCTTTTTTTTTGCCTTTTGTCCTTAGACAACCCATTTAGCTATTCTGAGCCTAATTCTTCCTTCTGATTAGTAAACATTTCATAGAATGTTCTTAATATTAATATTAAAATATATGTAAAATAATGATCAGTAACATTTATTGAATGTTCAGTGTGTGTAAAATATTCTAATAGGGATTTAAATGAATCAATTATATTAACTATAGTAATAACCCTAAGTGGTAGACATTATTAAAGTTCTCGTTTTTTAGATTGAGAAAATTGAACCTAACAGAGTTAAGTAACTTTTCCAAAGTCATGCAGCTAACAATCTTATTCCAGAGATACTATCTGCAAAGCCATTGTGCTGGTGGTTATTGTGGTTTCAATGGAGCCATGAAAGTATTCTTAGACTGAAATTACTTGAGTTAAACTCCTTTAACAAAAACTTAAAGTTTTAGTAGCCACAAAACATGAGTTCTGGGGCCTCTCTGTATTTTCTTGCATATGAGGTGTTAATCATTATACCTGGTATTCTTATTATCAGATCAAGAACCATTTTTTGACTGTGAAACACCTATGAAAGTATAATTTTGAATTTTAAAGGCAATATTTTAAATACGTCTTTTGATATTCAGTACAATTTACATGATCATCAGGTTTTGTTTTCTCCATGTTTTTGTAAGTTGTTTGACATCTTATAAATCGATGTAAGGGCTTTTATTTTATAAAGCATACTAGTACATCTTTTATACTAAAACATGCTATTAGAACTATTAAATCTTGTCAGAGAAAATATATTCCCAAGGAAAACAAAAAAGTTTAAAATTCCAATTTTAAATAAACATTCATTCATTGTCTTTGAACGTTTGTTTTCCTATTACATCCTGAGCTCCTCACCTATCAATTCGGTAGAGCTAGATAGATTAGCTGCGTCATGACTGAGGGCCCTGATTCTTGTTATCTGACATTCTCCTCACAAAATCTTCAATGTCTATAGGTTTTCCCCATTGTCTTTAATAATAAGATACGGAGAAGGCATAGCAATAAGAGAGGATTGATCAAAATCTATTTGGGGTCACATTTGTTGCTCTGATAGTCTCTCTGCTGAGAGGCCTCCTTTCTGGAGCGTGGCAGCTGCGATATATTAATAGCAATATAAAGCCTGGGAACAGGGGAACAGGTAAGCTTCATAAGATATTTATGAAGGGGGATCACAGGGGATCAAGAACCAGACTCAGTTTCTGCTCTGACAATCTCCTATTGCATTAGCCTCTGAGTTAGAAACTTTTTCCAAATATACTGTGAGTATCCGGTGAGGGTAGCAACAAAAACAGAAAGAATTTAAAACAGACCTAATTTATTGATGAACACTCTTTTCTCCTTCCACACTTCCTTTCACAGGAAAAGTTTGGAAGGACAGCAACAAAGGACGATATTTTATTAATCCTTGGATCAGTATCATTCACTCGCTGTAACTTTATTTCTGTACAATAAATGATTGCTCCTGTAATTACAGACCCAGCTTTCTCTTCAAAAAATTCACATCCGAGGTAATGCCTAATCAGTGGCGATGAGATTGGCGTCTGGAAAGCACCTCATGAATTAGAGTGACACAAAAATTCCTGTCTTATCTCTGACTGTTGAGCACGTCCTTTATACGGTGTTACATATTTAAATGGGTTAGCTCATTACATACTTGTAACAAAATTATGAAGCCTGTTCTGTTTTAACCCCGTTTTACAAATGAGCAAATTGAAGTTTAGAGAGCTTAAGTGACAGTGATAGGGCTAGGATAATTCCAAATTCTATCTGACCTCAAAATCTATGTGCGTAAGTCTTAACCATTACTTGTAGTGCTTTTGTATCATAGCATAATAAAATGAAACTATCCAGATGAGTTTATCTTTTAGTATCTAATTATGCCTTTACTGAAATCATAGAATTATGCTAGGTGTGTGTATATACATATATGCACAAATATATCCTATATGGTAACATGCAATCTCTATAAATAGGCAAAATGAAGCAGATTGGGAGAAATAATGTCAATACTGTATAATCCACTATACGTAGAGGGAAAATGCCAGTGTTCTTTGCTGCTTGACAGAATTGTTATAAATGCTGCATTCTGTTTTTTAAGACTTAGCCTATAATAGCATTCTTTACCACTTTCAAGCAGTCTTTAGCCCAGTGCATGAACACATCCTCACTTTTCTGCTCCTGGGCTTTAATTATTAATATCTTGTCCTTTTTAACTGCACAATCTTTACTGAGGGTCTGTTGTGTTCTGGGCATTGTGCTCAACACTGAGGACCTATAGATGAATAAAATATTGCTCTACCTTCAGAGATATTACAGACGAAAAGTGAAAAATGACAGACACAGATATGTAGTATTCGGTGGAAATAAGAGTTAGGTAGTATATAATTATATGTGATGTGATATGATATCTTCTTCATTCTGTAATCTTCCAAAAATTGGGGAGGAAGATGAAAAAGAAGAGGAGGAAGAGAAGGAGCGGGTGAGGAGGAGGAGGGAGAAGAGGAGGAAGAGGAAGAGAAATAAGAAGAGGAAGAAGATGAAATCACAAAGCAAAGCACTGCTCAAATTCAAACCATCCTCTAAAGTGTAGGTCAAGTTTCTCCACCACCATATTTCTCTGACATCTGAAATGGAAAGAAAAATCTCCCTTTCCTGAATTTCCATAGTTTTTATTTTGTTGTTTAGCATACATTATTTCTGCATATGATTTAATTTTTCTGCTAGACTATATAACATATGTTATATATTTTATTGATTTCCTAGAGATATAGCATGTCTACACTAACCCAATACTTATAGATGCCCATTGTATATATGATGATTAATGAAATACAATTATAAATAGATTCAATACAAGAACGGAATGTCTTACATCATTATCTGTCAAATCCTAATGTTCCTCAAGCTCCTCCTTCTCTGACTATTGTTAGCAATGTGTCTGTATCCTTTTTAAGTCATTCTATATTTTGCCTTATATTATATTCTTTATACTGATATGGGATACAGTATATTTGCACATAATGTAGATTATACTGTATTTTTAGTTACGTTTACATTCTTATTTTTTATTTGTTTATTTTTAACCTCCTGGAATATATTCAACTGTTGCCAAGATGTATGCTTCCAGTAAACTGAGTGAGGAACATTTCCTTTCCCTGGAATGATGATGCTAATTAAAACCATAGCTTTTGTTTGATGGTTTTTAAATCATGCTTATGTTTAGTTTTAGATTTTTCTTAATGAATAGAACATAGAAAATCATTTTCAGATTGGCAAATAACAATAATGGTTTCAAGCAGTCTATTTAGTACTTGCTACATATTTTTATCATTTTGTATGTATACTTACATACTATTTTACAGACAATTATTTAGACTAGGAGGTTGCCCCCTCCCCCTAAACAGAATTAACTAATTTCAATTTGCCTTCTAACTAGAAACAACTGCTAATAATATGGAAGTGTAATGAATGCAAAGCAAGAATCTTTCACAGAGACTATTTCCATTATGTTCACATAATATTTTTTAAAAATTACTACATTTCAGAGTTCTTCACTAATGGAGGAAACAAGTCATCATAATTTCATGTAATCATGCTGTTTCTCTAAATAGTTTGTGACTTTGACAGGTCATTTTTAATCCAGCTAGCTGTTTACATTATATTAATGTGAAAAACCCAAACTACACATTTGCAAGCTCTTGGTGCTGAAATAATGTCTGTCTTTAAATAGCTTACTTCTTGATTCACCAGCAAAACAATTTTAATCAGTTTATTGCCTACATCAATGTTCATTAACAGCAGGACAGGGTCGGTTTTAGTAAGTACAGTGAACTTTCTGTCAGCCTATTTTCTGCATTGGTTCCTGTAACATGTATAAGAATTGGACAGCTAAGCCCTCGTCATAACATGGACAGGCCAGGAAGGAAAAGTAAGAGCAGAGGCTAAGACAGAACAGGGACCTGTCTTAGGGATCTGCTGAGCCCCAAAGGCATAGAAATAAAGGAGAAATCTTGAGTCTCTCCAAGGGAAATTCCAGGTACCTATCTAGCCTTGAAAAGTACATGGACAACCTGAGAAAGAAGAAGATAGCAACACGAGTCTTCCGAGCAAGCTAAAGTCATAATGTTCCCTATGGAAACTACAAGATAACATCTTAACATATGTTCTCGAGTTATTTTTCAAAAACTTCCACCAGATGGAAAATGCTGACCACTGTCATGTAGACCTCAGATAAGAGGGAACTGAGGACTGAAGTCTGATGGACATTCTTTATTCTAAATTTCTTCTTGAGGGGCCTGGAGTCACACAGGCAAAACCTTAACATTGCTTTCTGCTGACCCCATGTTTTAGACAAGGCCTTGCTTCCTTTACCAATTGCTAATTATAAAGAATCTCTGAATCTACTTATGACTTGTAAGCACTTGCTTCAAGATATCCCATCTTTTAGGGTCACACCAATATATAAACTCCACATGCTGATTTACAATTTTGCCTGCCACTTCTGCTTTCCTGAAAGGTACCCCTGCCTTTAAAAACCCTTGCTTGTAAAGCCATGAGGGAGTTCAAGTCTTAAGCATTAGCTGCCTGTTCTCCCTGCTTGGTGCCATATAATAAATGGCCCTCTGTATTTCACTGCAAATTTCAGCACCAGGTTCTGGCTTTGCTGTGCTGGAGCAAACTCCTATTTGGCTCAGTAACAAGGCATCTAAGCAGAAGAATAAACAAGTCTGAACAAGAATTTGCAGATACCATTGGGAGAAGATGATAGTTTCTACCACTGCTCATTAGGAGGAATATAACAGGTAAGCATACCATGTTTACCTGAGCCAAAAATTTTGATAAGAAGAAATGTCTTCCTGCAAAATAAGTTGAATCCTTACAGGTACATTATTTTACTTTATTGCTAAAGAGGAGAAAACACAAAGACACAGATAAACACACACACAAAATTCAAATTAATTATCATCCTATACTAAAATTGTCCAATTAATCAGTCTGTATTCTAACCGGATTGCAAACTTAGGACACAGCTTTCATTATTTTATATCATTTTATCTCTAATCCCAAGTACTCTGCCTAACGTATACTTGCAGATGAAAATACATTGGTAGGTTGGAGATAAATTGAAATCAAGAAGTCTGAGAAAGAAAATTTTCTTCCCTAGCGTTTAGAGAAATGATGTTGAAGACCTCAGTCAATTCTATGTGCCCTTTCTCTCTGGAAAGTTGGCATCCTCACTAGACTGAGCGAGAGCTGGGACTCAGAATCACGTCACTCAGTTCTCTTTACTGTGTCACTTCTTTCTCTTCTCCTTCATGCTGATGATCACTGCAGATGCTCTGGGTACCAAATATTTTCCTTATTAAAACGTTTTAAAACAAATATATAATGCCTATGCTTTGTAATCTGTATAAATAGGCATTTATATAAATCTGAATATAGAAGAATAGTTTTAACTGACAGAAGTAGGAGAATAATGGCTGAGCAAACCAAAGGTGGACCTAGCTTCTCCAAACCAACATCTGATTTTGAAGAATTTTATCCTATTTATTAAAACTCCTGAGACTGCCTCTGCACTGGCACAAGATTCTAATATTTAGAAAAACTATTGAGAAAAATTCAACTGTGTCAACCTTCTTTCTCCCTAGGACAGAATGTGTGAGATCTAATATAGAGTTGAATGTTTTAGAACATTCAACTCTATATTAGAAGGAAGAAGAAACATTTCACATCATTCAACTTGCATTAGCGAAAGTATAGTTAAGCTTAGAACTTAAAGAAGTACTTTGACTAAATAACCAGGACAAGAGTTAAAAAGCTGTCATAGCATTAGATTTTAATGCAGCACAGCTTAGGCTGCATGTATTAATAAATAGCCTCCCTCTACTCTTATTGAAAAAAATACTGATTAAGTATGCCCTAGTCACTATTCCCATGTTGCAAACCACCCCAACATTTAGTAGCATAAAACATGCATTGTATTCTGGTTAGAAAGGATGTTCAGCACTTTGGACAAAATGGAATAGGAATGGGAGGAATGGTTGTCTGTACTTTAAGGTCTCTGGGGACTCAGAAGGAAACATTGAAGCCTAAGGTACACTCATGGCCTGTGGGCTGGAATCATCTGGACACTCCTTCATTCAAACATGTGGCAACTGGGCTGTGATGATCAAATGGTGTGCTCAGCCTGGATGTGGACTGGAGCTCCTGTCCCTGGCCTTTCCCTGTGCTTTGGCTTCTCACAGCATGGCTCGTGAGAATTACAGACATGATGATTCTAAGAACTTGTAATAATTTCACCCAAAATTTGCAATTTTCCTTGACGATGAAAGTTGTATGGCCTTTTATGCCATTTCATTGATAGTCAAATAGTGTTACTTTTGCTGCATCCTAGTGGTTTACAAGCAACTCAATTCCAATTCAAGGGGAAGGATATGGGTACCACCTCAAAACATCGGCAGTGGTATCTGTTTTTCACAGTCAATTAGCAGATAAACTAAATCAATAAAATCTCCATTAATTATCTTGAGTTCAAATGTAACCGTGTTAATACTTTCACTGAGAAAATACATAAACAAATCTTTCAAAAAAAAAACAGTAATATTTCTAAACTGAAGTTTTAAGAAGAATTCAAGGAGGGAGTCAAGATGGCAGACGAGAAGCAGCCTACCCTGGCTGTTCTCAAGGAGAGGATCAAAAGTTGCAGGTGGAAGTTCATCTACAGATGGACTGTCACGGGTAGAGCATTGTGACCCATCAAAGAAGTGACTAGAGACACCCAAAGTGCAGGAGAGAGAGGTGGGTGATCCACTCAGCAAGACGGGAAGGTGCCTGGGAAAGTCAGAGGGGGGAACCCCAAGGCCCCGCACTCTCCCTGTGGACGCTGCAACACGAGCTGCTAGGGGCTCCCCAACCACAGCAGGCGTTTGTACTGACCAGGGGCTGCTTGGAGACTGGGCAGCGGCACTGAACTCACTGGCATTTGCTCCTGTGTCACTGCAATTGATGTCATTCTGCTATCAGCCCCAGAGTGTCCAGTCTACACAGGGGTTAGCTCCACTGCAGCCTCCTCCCGTTGCCCGGAGGGCAGGCACTGTCATGCACACTGTGGCCGGATGCTGTGCACCCCGCCCCTCCTGCCACTGATGGATCTGAGCAAAGCAGGCGCCCACTGTCCCCAGCCAGCGTTAGCAGCCATCTCAATAGCACTGCTGCTGCCACCTGAGTGGCACTGCAGCAGCTTCTGCAGCCAGACCTGAGTAGAGAGAGAGCTCACCCACTGCGACCCACCCAGCTGCCCGCCAAGGTCCCGTGACCTGCCCACTGCTGCGGCTTTTCCTAAATTAAGTTTTCTTACGTCAATGCCCATGTATAAAGAAGGAGCTTTTCCCTAACCTTCCAGGAGCTAATTAGTCCCTAAGTTCTTGGTAAGAGTGAGGAATAATCTGACAGTTGAAAAGGAGAGGGGGTAGGTCTCTCCTTGCTTTGCACAACATTCATTTAAAGAAAAGTAGCACCAGATGCATCATTAGTACATGGAGATGAAGAGTGAACCCAAGTTCTCACCTTTCCACATTTAAAGATACCTTCCCTCCGCACCTTTCCCTCTGCCATCTTCTCCCTGATGGCCTCCCCGACTTCCTGCTCAGTTTGGTAGATGTGGGCCCGTCAATGTGTTGGCACCCCATTTCCATGGCAACCTTCACCGATGTTGCACAGACTCCCGTTGAGTTTTGAAATGATGAGGTTGGGGTTGGAGAAAAGAGAAATAGGTTATTTCTTTAATCATCATTAATCAGGACATTTTGCATGTACAGTGTTTGACAGCTAAAATGACCCATTTCCAATGCCATGCTGTTGTGACTGAAAGATGATATCCAGAGACAGGAGAAACTGATTCTCCTCTTTCTCAGAGGGAGACGCCACCCACTCCAGGTCTGCCCTCAGCTGTGTGGCTTCAGAAATGTGATTTGATCAATTTTACTTGTGACAAAAGATTTCAAGGAAGCCTTGTTATGGGAGTACACTAGCTAACTGAAGAAGGCTAAATCATGTCTCAAAAGTTCAGGTAAACAAATTGAGATACATCCATGGAATGAAATACTACTCAGTAATAATAATGAATGAACTATTGATACACACAGCATGAATGAATCCCAAAATAATTATACTGAGTGAAAGAAGCCAGGCCAACAAGAATACGTATTTTATGATTTCATTTACATAAAATGTTAGCACATAAAACCAGTCTGTAGTGACAGACACAGATGAGATTGCCTGTGGGGAGAGGTAGAGTTGGGAAGAGGAATTACAAAGTGGCCTGAGGAATCCTTTAGAGTTGATGGATATGTTCATTATCTTGATTGCGGTGATGGATTCACAGGTGTGTGTATATGTCAAACTCATCAAATTGTGTACTTTAAATTTGTATAGTTCATCGTGTGCCAGTTATACCTCAATAAAGCTGGAGATAAAAGAAAAAAGTAAAGAAGAATTCAAGACTATTAAAAAGGTGCATTTTCTTTTTATATTATTCTTCTGGGAACTTTCTCAAGAGTGATCTTGCTGTAGTCCTGCTCTTAAGCAGCTCTCTGAACTCTGATCCAGTACTTTCTATTAACTAAAAATTGGTGGGGCCATCTCCACTGTAGGATGATCTTCTGAACTGCCTTATGAGCTGCCTAATTCTTCAGACGTGAATAGCCTCTCTACTTAGGGCCTGCATTAATCGTCTTTCTGACACAGACGTGCCTTTCCACTTACAGACTTGAAAAGCTCCGAAATGTTTTAGGAGCTAAAAGTCAGGTGAGAAGAAATATATATCATCAAGCAATTGCTGCCTTGAAATTGCCCAGTAGGATACCAGATTTCTAAGAAAATGTCTGAAGTTAATTGCACATTTTTAACCACCTTTGCAAAGAAAGGTAGTGATTCCTACAGTAGGTTAATACTTGCACTTGAGAGCTAAATAAAAGGAAAATCTTTTTGAACTTGGCAAAGCACAGCAATTAATTTCGTCTGTTGGGATATAAATTAAGTGTACAGCTACTAGTTAGGCTTTGAAAGAGAAAAGCTAGAGTGATTTTTAAAACACAGTACGGTGCACAATAAACTCCAGATAAAATGGGATTTTTTCATTACCTAAGTTAAAATTTATCTTTATCTCTTTAAATCCCATCATCACTTCAAAGTCCTATTTATTAGTCAACTATATATGACACCTTTCATATCATCCCCAGCTAGTGGTGATTTTACTTATACTTTCATTTTGCAACATGCATATGACACTTCTTACACAAGGCCTTGTATCATAGTTATTGCAGTCATGTATTGCATATCCTCTGTAACATTTAAATTCATTGTAAAGCCTTGCTAATTTTGTAAGGCATAAAATATACATACTCCTTAAGTGAAAACGTACTTTTTAAATGCATTGGAAATAAATAGATGTTGCATTTAGTGTATAGAAAAGTAACTGCATTTGCTAAATTACATCATCTACCGTACAGAACAGGCAAGAGTGCTTGTCCGTATGTCTCTTTCATGCGCACACACCTACCTTCCTTTCCATACTCAATTTGTATCTACATCTATGTCTGTAAACAAAAATTTTATAACTTTTCTGTCTAATTTCTATAAAAAGGCAGAAGTAATAAAATGATTTAGAAAAATAAATGGGTAAAAATATAACCATACCATTAAACAACCTATTTAAAAAATTTCATTTAGTTAGCATAAATAAAGGGTGTTATCTTTTATAAGGCAGGAATCCATTCATGACAGCAGAGCACTCGTGACTTAATCACTCCCCCAGAGGTTAAGACCACCACAATGAGGATTATGTTTCAGTGTGAATTTTGGAGGAGACATAAACCTTAAAACCATAGAAGAGAGTGAATGAGATGTATCTAAATTTATTTCTCATATACTGTGATAAAAATGTTTCCTTTTCAACTTGACTTTTGGATGCAAAAGGTTTTACTCATATTTTCCTTCAAGATTTCTCAAAGCTAAAGTAATTTCAGGAGAAATGTTCTTCATATTTTCCAGATTCTCTCAAAGAAATTCTCTGCTTCCAGTTTTCCTTACTAGCTCCCAGTTCTTTTTCTTGGCCTGACCACCTTGAATTTCTTTGCTCCTATCATGATGGTAAAAAAAAAAGTGCAAATACCAAAAAATATCTAAATGCCAACACCTTTGATGAACATCGGTATTGCACATCACAAACCTAGAAAACTAGATTTTCCCAGAAGTTCTAAAAGCAGAGGTCAATGCTAAATGTCTTGGGAATTTTTTTAATTCTATTTATTGGTAAGTTCTATAGATAATTTTTAAAAGTTAGAAAATTCAATATATAAAATGACCTGCTACAAAATGTTGTAATATTCAAAACAGATTAGAATGAACAGAATGATAATTAAAAGTAGTTTCTTGTTATATGTTCGTTAACTCATATATTAGTCACATATTTACTAATACTAGTTTTTCTAGGACTTGGGGAATGTGATATGATCATAAAATGTATTATTTTAAATTAAATAGTGCTGGCTCCACAATGAAAAACATTATGAATGTATCAAATTCTTACTCTTTAGTTTTTGTATTAAAATAAAAAAACATTCAGATCTTTTTTTAATCGGACAATCCAAATACTAGTCTCAGATCTATAACCTACTGTGAGACATTGGGTCATTAATTAATGTCTATGACTCAGTTCCTTGATCTAAAATATTAGGATTATATTTTAGATGCCTACAAAGGCACAGGCATCTGTCCTCCTCGCCTCTCTTCAGTGCCTAAATATTTCCTCCTTCATCTCTCACGATAAACACGATGCATTCATCACCATTCTTGAGATATTTTCTTTCAAAACTCTTGTATCTTCTTTCTTTTTACTTATTTCCTATAAGAGTTGAGCTCTCTCTCTCCATCTATCCCTTTCTCTCTCTCCTCTCTCTATATATCTACCTACATATGTCTTCTTTTTTAGTTTAGAATTCCTTTCCTAAAAATCTGTACTGCTACAAAAGTCTTCATACATCTCTGATGCCAGAGTATTTCCATTTCACTACATTTTACATAAATTGCTGAAAAAATATCTTTCTTAATCTCTCTTAATCACATCATTTGTTTTAATTTCTATAGTAACCTATCATGTTAGTAAAGCTAGGATTTTGTATTAAAAGACCATGATGTTGTAAGAAACTTTGTATTTCCTAGTTTCCTTTGCTGTATATTAGGGAAATAATATCTATCGATAAAAGCTTTAAAATTAATTAAATATAAATATATGGGAAATATTTTTAAAATTTTAAATGAGAAATGTGTGTACTCATATATGTAGTAATCAAAGAAAGTACTTCAACCTGGCTAACAATACTTTTTCCCTGTGTTGTTAATATATTATTTTTCTTCATGCTCTAGCCATATGTTGAAAATTAACCCCAAGCAAATTCCCTACATATTACTACTTGCTTTTATGATGTGAAATTCTCTGCTACTCACTGGTATAAGGTATAATGAGATCTCATTAACGGTTAAGAACCAGCATTTTACTGGTTCTTTGCCTTTATTTACTAATGCAAATCTCCGACTCTCCCATTGTCTCACAACTGTTCTTTGATGTGCCCAGCGGTATGTTTTATCTCTGTTCATGAACAAATCTTTCTACCAGGAGCTACGAATGATGTGTGCAATTCTGCCTGGCATCATGGCTTTTCCTGCCACTCTTCTAACTCTCTTGGATTTTATTCCTTCTGTATTGCATATGGCAGTCCTCATTGGGCTCTCCAATGACAGAATTCAGTCCTGTCTGTTCAGGTCAGCATCCCTTCCCTAGTTTTCTTGAGGAACACCTTTGTCTAACTCTAAGTCTATGCAGTTTTGGAGGCGTTGATTTCATCTCTACTTTTAGAAGTCAGCACACCAGAAGACCACACATTGTGCCAAGGTGATAGATTTCATTTATAAGCATATGTATTTTTTCCTTTATGTTTATTGTATATATTTAAGGTGTATACCATGATGTTTTAATATAAATATAAATATATAGTGAAATAATTATTACCGTTAAGAAATTAAAATGTTCAACAACTCACATAACTATTTGTGCCTGTGTATGGTAAGAGCACCTAAAATCTATTCTTGTAGCAAATTTTCAGTATATAATACAGTATTATTAACTATACATCTCATGCTGTACATTAGATCTCCAGACTTATTCATTGTACATAACTGTAAGTTTGTACCCTTTGACCTAGATCTTTTCATTCCCTCCCCCTCCTTGCCCAATAACCACTTGTGTACTTTCTATGTATTCAACTTTTTTAAGATTTCACATATAAGCAAGATCATGTGGTATTTATCTTTCTGTTTCTGCCTTATTTCAGTTAGTATAATGCCCTCCAGTTTCATCCATGTTGTTGCAAATGGCATGATTTCCTTATTTTTTAAGGCTGAATAATATTACATATAATTAAATAATTATTAATATTAATAACAGTAATATATGCCATGATTTAATCTACTGCTGGTGACAGTAATTGAAGCTAACTCTGAGGAAAGCAGAGACAAGAGACAGAGAAAGACCAATTCCTTGTAACGTTATTTGATTCTTCAAAATAAATTGTGCATGGAAGCTTTTCAACCACTGCATTTTCAATTACATGAACCAATTCATTCTGTGTTCATCCTAAAGCTAATTTAAGTTGGTTTTGTAAGTGTGTGCCTGTCTTACAGCTAAAATCATTCTAAAACTCAGTTACAATACTGCCTCATTTCCACCATTTGTCATATCTGAGAATATCTTCAGAAAAGGAGGCAGGAATAACAATTGCTTCTATATTGTTTAGTTCTTGGAATACTGCTTGTACTCTAAGTTCACATAGACTCAGATAAAGTAGTTATTTCAATTTTCTTTATTACCTTTTTATTAGGGATCCAGATATATATCCATGGGCTAGACAGTTTTGAATTCCTTCTATGCACTGACAGGGAAGTTTTAAGACAAATTCAACATGGTAGGCATTTAACTCCTGTGGATGAGTTCTTTTTAAGAGCTCTTTGGCAAATACCACAAATACTCTGTTTGGTGCTCCCTCAGTTTGTTTCAATATACACTAGATGCAGACTGAGCTTTATTTGGTTTTTAATTAGACAACATCTTAGCTACATTTTGCTTGACACATTTGAATCTTTCTCATACACTTAAACTATGCTTGTTTTCATCTCTGTTCTTTTTACTTTTCTTAAATTTAATTTTGAAAAAAAAAAAATCCTACAGCACCCAGTATGCCCAGGAGGTCTCCTATCCAAGTACTAACCAGTCCTGACCCTGCTTAGCTTCCGAGATCAGACGAGATCAGGCACATTCAGGGTGGTATGGCTGTAGATGCATCTCTGTCTGCTCTGTTGCATGTGTTTTCCTGCTGCCAAAAAGTTCTCCATCTTTTATATTGCTCTGTACAACAGGGTAGCTAAGTATAAATTAATTTAAATTAAATTAAATTTAAAACTCAATTCCTCAGCTTTACTGGTCACATGTCAAATGTTTAATAACCACATGGGGCCAGTAGTTACTGTTTTGGACAGCACAGATATAGAATATTTCATCATCACAAAAATTTCCATTGCACAATTGAATTCTAGACCATGGTTTAGAACCTGGTTTCAAATAAAAAAAAAATCACTATTTGAAAATTTAACTATCTGCATTGCACCCCAAACCCACTAAGCTAAACTATCTGTATGTGCATAAATATTCTGAGGATCTTATTGTTTTTAAAGGAAACAAAGTTGCCAAGTATTTAAGCCTACCTCTGTTGAGCTTTCGCTGGGATGCAAGGATACAGTATGACCCACCCCTATTCAGACTTCACTTCCTCTTATAACTTTTCAATAAATAAAGTACCTGACTACTATCTATTAATTGGCAATTTCTAACGCTCCCTATCTGTCACTTTTCCTCCAGTACTCAATTTCAACTTGGTAATACACAAAGATTTAAATCTAAAAGTTAACAATTTGCTTTTTATAAGTCAACTCAGCCATTGTTTTGTGACGTTGGGCAAGTCCCTTAACATCCTGCATCATTTCTTCACCTATGAATGAATAGCAAGTGGAGATGAGTTATCTTTAATCTTTAAGAATTGACTGTATTTGCTTTTAACATTGTTTTCTTAAAATATATCTATTGCTATTCTGCCCTTTATTTTTGAAAAAAATATTTTCAAATTTAATTGAATAATCATTTAATTAATATACAAATGATTTTTAGTGATTAATGTGGTATGTTTCTTGGAGATGCCTAGCTCTAACTGGAGCAAAAGAAAATTAGAGAAAATAGAGAAGGCAAAAAATTCTAAATGGAGGACTGAAGGAGAAGAAGAAAATAAAAATAAAAGAGAGTTTTTATCTTGTAATCTCTGCTACTTTTCATCAGTTACTCTCTGAATAATGTCTAGTTGGTCATCAGTAATGAAAAAAAACAATTTTTCTTCCTCTTCGAGACCATAACCCCAAAGATTACAGTTAATACAAGATAGGGTGATTGTGATGATTATCTGTTGTATCACATACCTATCTTATTCCTTTTTTTATATACTTGGTATTTGAAGTTAGAGAGAAGACAATAGATAAAGAAAAAAGAACTGTTGGAGGTTGAATCCAATAAAACCTTAAAGGAAATGTAACAAAAACAGCAATAAAATACAATACTTTTTTCCCTTTAATATTGTATTCCTAATACATTTTTATTTGTTTAGATCTATGATGTATTAATGCAATGCAATTCTTATGGGGACAACACAGTGTTACGCCAAATTTTATGAGTGAGTTAAGGGCACAGACCTCCAAAAGACTGCTCCCATTTCAGGCACCAGCTACAAGTTTGGGGGTTTTCAGACCACCCACACTTCTGACGAACTGGCTACAAATTGCGGGGGGGTGGGGTTCCCATTATGCCCTCAGGTTTGATAATTTACTGAAATCATTCAGAATGCAAATAAACATTATAATTAATGACTATAGTTTTATTATAGCCAAAAAAAGAGATATAACTCAGGACCATCCCAGAGAAAAGATGCATAGGGCAAGGTCTAGTAAAGTCCCAAATTTGAAGCTTCCATTTTTCTCCCCGTGGGGTTAGGATAAATCACTCTCCTGCTCATCGACGTATGGCAATATGTACAGGGCAGTGTTAACCAGGAAAGCTCACCTGAATATCCGTGTGCAGAGTTTTATTGAAATTTCATTCCATAGGCATAATTGATTGAATATTGCTCGTGTGATTGAACTCAATCTCCAGCTCCACTTTCCTCCCTCAATGTCAGGCTGATACCACCTGGTTCAAAACCCTCCAATCACATGGTTGGTCTTTCTGATGTGGCCAGTCCCCGTTCTGAGTTATCTAGTTAGCATAAACCCAGGCATGGTCCCAGGGCCCAACCATAAGTGACAGTAATAGTCCTATCACTCAGGAAATCTCAAGGGTATTTGGAACCAAAGACAAAGGCCAGATAAATCATTGCACAGTAAATGAAATAGTGATTTGATCTAACTACATCTGAATAAATTTTGTTAGAATCTACTTGATAGCAGTTTGAAGGAGGAAAGAAGAGTACAAATTATATTGTATAATGGTAAATTACTGTGGATATATATTTTCCCTTCCAACCGTAAGTCTAGTTAAAAGGCATTTTCCACTTTCTGTGGCGCAAACATTAAGTTATCAACCTGCCATTCCTAAATGTGGAGCTGAGAAGAGATGAACATGACCTTCACCAGCCTGTTTGAACCACATCTGGCATTCCACTGGCTAAGAGCATTATACAATTGCAGATTTAATTCATGTATTTTGATGTATTCCAACGTTTTAATAAGGAATATAAGAAAAGATATTAATCCTTGTGTATTTTAACTGAGAAGTTGGCTTCCCAAATCACAGTTAGTGATCCAGCTGGAATTAAACCAGTTATATAAGTTAATGTTTCAGATATTGCTTCCCAGTAATAGAGCTGAAAGACAGTATCTATTGGTCAAGCTTCTTTTACTAGGATGCTAAAAACTTATTGCTCTATTATAGCTCTAATAACCCAGAGCTGTAGCTTCTAATTATTATTTGTGTTCTACATAACATGGAAGGTTCTTTTTTTTTCCCTACGCCAACTATAGTATTTGCACTCTTATGTGTATTGCAGAAGGAAAAGTGCAGGCAGTGGAATTTTGCCTGCAAATGACTTTTCCTGGAAAGCCCGACATTTCTAGATTAAAGTTTTTAAAGTAGATACTGGAACAAGGAGTAGTAAGAGGTTGTAAGCCACTAGAACATTCCCGACTTAACTTTCCAGCAACTATTCAAAGGTTTTTTGCCTTCCAAATCGCTACATTGTTACTACTATTCTCTCTATAGTGTTTCTCTCTTCCAATCAAATCTACTTTTTTTTTTCCCTAAAATAACCTTTCCTGCATGCATCATT
Organism: Varecia variegata; assembly: GCA_028533085.1. Taxonomy (NCBI): domain Eukaryota; kingdom Metazoa; phylum Chordata; class Mammalia; order Primates; family Lemuridae; genus Varecia; species Varecia variegata. The sequence continues at coordinate 4,787,781 of CM052450.1, read as the reverse complement.
TATTCAGATTGTGTCTGTGATTATTCTGCATGTCTATGATGGTTAATTTTAGGTGTCAACTTGGCTAAGCTGATGTACTTAGTTTTTGGTCAAACACCAGTATAAATGTTGGTGTGAAGATATTAATATATTTTGTTAGATGTGATTGACATTTAAACCAATAGATTTTTAGTAAAGCAGATTATTCTCTGTGCTGTAGGTAGGTCTCATCTAATCAGTTGAAGGCCTTAAGAGTCAAGACTGAGGTCCCTGAGGAAAAAGGAAGTCTGCCCCAGACTGCCCTTGGACCTGAGCTGCAAGATCAGCTCTTCTCTGGGCCCCCAGCCTGTCAGGCTGCCTGCACGTTTCAGATTTGCCAGCCCCACTATCACATGAGCTGATTCTTTAATATAAATCTCTAAATATATAATATATACTTACATATCCTATCGTTCTATTTCTCCGGAGAACTCTAATACAGTGTTCATGGTAATTCCTTGTTTATTTCATTAGTAGCACGGCTACATAAATACTCAAAGATAAGGCTCAAGTAAAGCTTAAACATATATAGAAGATAAGCCCACGTACAAGCAGCTAGTCCTAGCTATCAGGCAATCAGGATCAAATTCATGACTTGTTTAAAAAGACTTTCCATTTTCATTTTCATCTAAAGAGAATTTCTAATAAAAACATGTACTTCTATAAAATATGACATTTAATCTAAATGCAGAATGAATATGTGAGTAACAGCATGTACACAAAATGTATGAAGTCTATGGAGAAATGCAAACATTCCTAAAAACGACAAACAAGTGCCATGAATTCACATACATGGTACAAGCACAATTTTCCATCCTTGATCAGTTCCCTTGGATTATCTGAAGCACCTCATTGTCTGCCAGCTGTCAGACGTATTTTTAATTAGGCACTAATGGAGTAATATATGTATGTAAACCATTTAAATCGTGTTCCAGTTTGCAAGGACATCTGTGAGGTGGAAAGTGAGAATCCTTGATCTTTGCCAGACGTTACAAATTATAAAACTATAAAACATGAAACTCAGGTACTCAGAATGACTCAATTTAAAACAGGGAGGGTGCTATTAAGAAGGTTAAAAAGGACATTTCACTATACTTAGTTGAAAATAAATGGTTTCTTTTTCTCCAGTTTTTCTTTGAAGCTGTATTTTTGCCCTGCTTTAATGCTTTAGTGTAATATACAACTAAGTGTCTGTAAGTGTTCTTCTGATATGCTTGAAACTTCGAGTATAATTTAGAAAAAAAAAACTGTGGATTTTTTTGGGGCGTCAATTTATTTCAGCAAGTAAAGAAGGAAACTACCTCGTCACACAAAGTACTTTACATGCCCATTTCAAGAATGTTTTTGACTTAATTTTAACTTGAAAATTATTTACAATTGCTGAGACGAGCATGAAAAGAGCTTCCCTTAGTCATCCATGCATGTTAAAACAGACATATATATATTTTTTGGCAGGGGAAGGGGATGTTTTAGTTCGACTGAGACCAATTGTAAAGGTAGAAGATGAGACATGCTATTTTTTTTTAATTGCCCACTTTCGTGATTCAATTCTCTGCCCTTACCAATTCACAGACATTTTTAGGAAGTTATAGTTTCTTTCTTTCTTTATTATTTTTAATTTTTTTAAATTTTTTATTGATACATAATAATTGTACATATTCATGGAGTACATGTTACATCTTGAGACAAGCACACAACATACAATGATCAAATCAGGGTAACTGGGACATGATTCACCTGAAACATTCATCATTGCTTTATGTTGGGAGCATTTGAAAACTTCTAGCTATTCTGAAATACAACAAACTATTGTCAACTATAGTTGCTCCATTGTACCAGTGAACATCAGAACTTCTTCCTTCTATTAAACAGAATTACCCCTTCACCAACACCTACCTCTTCATTACGCCATCCCACTACCCTTACCAATCTCTAGTAGCCACCATTCTATTCACTACTTCCTTGAGGTCAATTTTTTTCTTTATTTATTTTTAATTCAGGTAGCTAAGAATAAGGGATTCACTTTTTCATTCACTCTGCAGGGTCCATAAAGTACTACATCCACATCTACGTCTGCAGCGATGTGACCAGTTCCCCATGACACGAGGAGACCAGCAACTGTGTGTCATCCATGGGAGATCAGAGTATTGCTAGGCCCAGACTAATTTTTGTGGTCCAATCACCCAGTTGTCACTTAACAACACATCTTTAAAAGGAGTTACAGCTATATGAACATTTAAGTGGGAATACTTTGTTTCCACTACACTTGAGTGATGAAGTACGATAATCTTCCCAAAGAAGAATCATTGTTTTATGGAGCCAAATTCAATGATGGCACCTTTGGCTGCACATGAGACTCAGTTGGAAAGTCTTATGAAGGAGCAATGACAGGACCCATCTCAGACCACTATAGCCTCATTTCTGGGATGAAATCCAGGCACGTTAGTTTTAAAAGCACCTGTGGTTTGTCAGATACACAATTACCTTAAGAACCCCAGAGAGGTAACGTGTGAAAGTGATGATGAAGGGATTGATTAAGAAAAAAAGACCGAGGACATTTGAGGAAGAAGGAATTCTGCCTTTGGTTTGCTCTTCTGAAAATATCATTTCAACAAAGTATGCTTTGAGAAACAGCATTTAGATTCCATGCGCAAATAAATGTTGCAGATTGGGAGGTATGTGCTCTGGTCTACCTGGAGGCCATCTTCAAAGGATGCTTCTGTAAATAGAAGACCTTAAATCACAAATTTAGGTGTGCATATGTACCATCGAGCCTGCATGGTAAACTTGCGTATTTGGAGGGGAACCACAGAGTTTCAGAATCAAAAGATTGAGGTGATGTCCAGGAATCTAAATGTATGTAAATATCATAGGCAATTCTGATTCAAGTGGTGTGTGGGTCACTGAGAAGCAATGATAAAAGGAATCGATTAAATAATTCAGAAGAGATTCTTTGGAGAAACAGTAAATAAGAATTAGCTGTAAAAAATAATGAATATATTCAGCATGTAAGAGTGTGCTGTAGAAAATGGAAAAATCTAAAGAAAAAGGCTTCTCCAAATTTTCAAGATTTAATTAATCCATGTGCTTTTTGCTTCCCTTCTGTCTTTGAACTCTCCCTTTGCTGCCTTTTTTCCTATTCTCTTTTCCTTTCTCTCTTTTTTTTTTTTTCTCTTCTCTCTCTTGTCTCATCTAACTTCTTTCTACTTTTGGGCCCTTATTTGGTCTAATTCATCCTCTCCCTCTCTCTCACTCTCTCTTCCCCACTTCCTCCCCAATGCTATCTGCATCTCTCCTTTTCTTTATGATTGTCTCCCTCTACCCGCCTGCCTAATTCTGTCTCTCCTTTCTTTTCCTCTCTCCACCTGATGTGGAAGATGCCACTCTTATTCTCAAGCCTTATTGAAAGTTTGCCCTGTTTCTCCCTTTCTCTCTCTCTCTCTCTCTCTCTCTCTCTGCACACAGAGAAGAAGCCATATGAAGACATAGTGAGAAAGCTGCAGTCTGCAAACCAGGAAGAGAGAACTCACCAGTAACCAACACTGAAGACTTCTTCATCTTGGATTTATGCCCTTCAGAACTGTGAGAAAATTAATTTCTGTTGTTTCAGCCGCCCAGTCTGCTGGCAGCCCTAAATGATATTACAAATGTCCTTATAAGAAGAAGACAAAGGGAAATTTGACTACAGAAGAGGAATTAGGAGATGTGCAGATGGAAACAAGAAGTGGTCATGAACCAAGAAATGCTGGAAGCCTCTAAAAGCTAGGGCAAGCAAGGAAATAAATTCCACTCTGGAGCTTCCAGAAAGAACCAACCGTACAGATAGCTCAAATGTAGCCCAGTGAAATGGATTTGAAATTTCTGGCCTCCAGAACTGTAAGGTAATAAATTTGTTTTAAGTCACCAATTTTATAGTAATTTGTTACAGCAGCCATGAAACTGATACAGTATATATTTATCTGTTATATTTATCTGTTCCTTTTTTAATGATTTTTCTCATTAATTCATGGCATTATAGAACATTATTCCCATATTCTGTGAATTGTAGGATTTCAAAAATTTTTATTTACAAAATAGCTTGATTCTAATAATTATTATTAATAGAAGTCACTTGCCACAAAGAAGTAAAAGCATTGATTTTATAATTCAAGAAGAGTACAAGAATGAATATTGCTTTAACATGAGGACAAAGCAAATTAATAGCTGTCATATATGCTGTGACTCTTATATATGCTTATCTGGGGCCAATGTTACCTAAGACACAAAGTCAAATTCAGGCAATGAAATAGCTATAAGTATTTGCTTATATGATGATGATCCAGAATAGGTTATGTAATTCATATAAAGCTAAATCAACTTGTGATACAGTTCAATACATTATATTATTTTATTATATATTATTATAAAAATAGTTTATAATTCAACATCTGTGACTCATTGAAAATAAATTTAAGTCTTTGTCACATTTTAAAGAAATTCTGTACTAGATATTGTTGGTAACATACAACAAAACTGTTTTACAAAGTTCTCTGCAGCCTATATTGATCCATTGCTCCTCACGTTATAATTAGAGTTATAAACTAAAATTATAAAGTTTATTATTCAAGACTTCCTCTAATTTTATGTCAAACTCAGTTCATGCTGACACTTGTATTTCTCCTCTATCTACTCTCATCATCCTCCCTGTTAATTCTCTGCCCTTTCTTCTATACATTAAAAGCCTTCCTTATGATAATATCTCTTTATCATTAGGCCAACATTCACAATAGACCACAAAAATGAAGTTAGAGAAGCAGGATTATCTTTAGTGTTTTAGTGGGAGATGAGATTTGTGAATATTGATAGATTTACACATTTTTATATATCATGTGTTTTTTAGGTGATCTTTGATATAAAAGCAAACAATTTAAAATAAATTATTAAAATGGCAAATTGTAGATAATATGTTAGTGAATGTATATACAGAATCTATTTAAAAGTACTATAAGAGGGGAAATCTTTCATGTTTCAAAGACAACTTGTTGAATATTAAGTAATCCATTTCACGCAGCTTCAGTAAACACCTTTACCTGGATTAAATGAATTGATCAGAAATTGGTTTATGTTATTAATGAAATGAAAAGTGTTTTTTATTTCAAATGTTGTTTTTCACTAAAAGGGGGGCAGACTATAATGAAGCTTTTTTTTTTTTTTTTTTTTTTTGAGACAGAGTCTCACTCTGTTGCCTGGGCTAGAGTGAGTGCCGTGGCGTCAGCCCCGCTCACAGCAACCTCAAACTCCTGGGCTCAAGCGATCCTTCTGCCTCAGCCTCCCAAGTAGCTGGGACTACAGGCATGCACCACCATGCCTGGCTAATTTTTTCTATATATATATTTTAGTTGTCCATATAATTTCTTTCTATTTTTAGTAGAGACGGGGTCTCGCTCTTGCTCAGGCTGGTCTCGAACTCCTGAGCTCAAACAATCCGCCCACCTCGGCCTCCCAGAGTGCTAGGATTACAGGCATGAACCACCGCGCCTGGCCAGAAGCTGACTTTTAATTTTTAAAGAACTGTCAGCATCAAAAATTTAGACAGAAGTCAACTTTTTCTGAAAAAATGAAGACATCAAATAATTTAGATATTTCCCTCAATGTGTGACAGAATTAAAACTTACATTAAAATAGTAGGGATAATTATGTTTATTTAAAGAGTATGAGAAACAGTAAAGAAAAAAAGGAGGGAATAAATACTAACCAGTTAAGAATAATCATTGCCGTTTACCATGCATTATTTATTAGGCACTATGTACAAAGCCTTTGAGGAACAAACAATTATTATGATGTTATACCTCTTCTTATGGTTATGATAACCTAGTCAGATAGACAAGCATATGTGTAACATATATTGCCAAGCAGGCTCTCCTATCTGCTAAAGTAGGTAGAAGTAACCCAAATTTCTCCAGGAACACATAATGAGCATGATTAATTTCACCTGGGTAATACACTCCAAAGGTACATTAAGACTCTTGAGCATCCAGTAGAGGTTGAAGAAGAGGGCAGCAGAGATGCAGGTAACTGCATTAGAGGCAGAAAGGGGCATGAATGAGTAGTTAAGTGTGATTGTGAAATATGAAAGTGCAACTGATGCTCAGTGAAAGACATTTGCTGTAGAATTAAGAGCTTGTAGGAGCAATGCCGGGAAAGAGATGCAGTTGGAAAAATGAATCACATTAGCACTTGGTGGATCTTTATCTTCTTCTGAAATCAGGGACAAGACATAGTTACATCTTTATTTTAGGCACTGAAACAAAGACTGAGAATATGGGTAACATTTAGGTGGGTGCTGTAACAGATACAAGAGTTAATGACAGCCTAATCCACTACACAATGAGAACAGTTTGCTTGGTATAATGCTCTTATATTCTGTACCGTGTAAACATTTTGTAATTGTTTTCTATGTTCTTATACTTCATAAAAATGATATAAAATTATTTTATTGCTTTGTAAAAGCTTATATAGTACAATTAGCCTGAACCAATCAGAAATTAACATTATGTACAATTACTCTTTTTTTCCCAGTGAAATTAGGTATTAACAACCTAAGACCCCACTCAGTGCTTATTACAAGATAATTAGAAACATTTGGAGTTTTGATACTCAGACATATGTTGTCAATCATAGTTGTCTAAAAATGATAGAAAAGTAGGTATCAGATTAAAAAAACTTAAATCAAAAGCATGGTATCTGATTTGGGGATTGATCACTGTATTCTGTCATTAATTTTAAAAAGCTATAAAATATTATTGCTATTTTTCAAAGCAACATTGAAATATTTCTGCAAAAATAAATCATAGTCCCCATTTAACTGACTTAAGTGAGTAAAACAAGTTAAAGTGATGCTAAAGCAAACCTAATTTGCTAATTCCTCTAAAACAATCAAGTTATTATTGTAGGATGCTAATCTCAATAAAACTTGTTTTTCCATGAAAATATACTTTAAGTGACAAAAGTAAATTGAGAATATGCTCACCCTTATGTTTTTCATACCAAAAGAGATTAATTGCCTGTTGCCCTCATCCCTTGCTCTTGGCCTTGATCTGATCTAAGAACTGTGCTTCAGAATTTGATAATGGGAAAAGAAAAGTACAAGAAGAGATATATAGTATTAAAATCTTTAGATGGAAAAAGATTATCAAGAGAGATTAATTATCATATATATAAAATATTTTATATTTTGCCTAGAGGCATTTGACATGGGTATTTGTTTAATTACGTAAATTTTATATATTTATATATTATATTCTTAAGTATAAATTGTAATAAAATCATTTTTAAAAAAGAATAAATACATATCTATTGTAAAAAGTCTTTCCAGACTGAACAGAATTAATCAATTAAAGAAATTGAAAAATGAAACCAAAACTTTATATTTCCTCTCTTATTTTCTTCAATTATATAAAGTATATTAAAAACTACAATTAATATTTACATATGTGACCACAGCATTGTATGAGAGAATCTAAAACATTCTATTGGAGAAAAGAAAAATATGAAAAAATGTTATTTTTTTTTTAATACTGCCAACTTTTCTTCTCTACACATACCTTTCAAGTGCATGCTATCAATCTCCCTGTACTGAATCTACTTTTCTTCACGTAGTTGGAGATGATTTTAAAACTGAAACAATCATCTAGTACATTGAAAGCCAATTTGAAGCTTTTATCTAATAAATTATTCCAAATACATAGATACATTCAAGAATGAGAAGCAGAACCAATAGCTTAAGATAGTCCCACCATATTTATCATTTGCTTACGGAAGTGTTTACTTAACATTGTATTGGTAAATCACATTATTAAAAATTATTACAACCAATTGTCTTAAGGATACAGGTATGCCTGGCCTAGACAAGCTACTATTAACACCAAAGTAGCTGATTGTTTTTGTGTTTGAATTAATATGACACATAGCCAATCTGAGGAAGTGCAGAAGATGTAGTCATTACCATGTCAACTCAGAAGTTCTGTTTACACCTAGCCTGTCTCTTTACTTTCTATATCAAATATGACTCAATTAAGATGCTATATTTGAAAAAGTAATCTTCAGAGTGTCTGTTGACATTTAAAGTGGGAGTTATGGCTCAAAATAGTACTGGAAGCAATTTCAATAATTCATGCAATATTCCAATGGTTCGTGATCATTGTTAACACCCTGTAATAGAAAAGCTCTATTAGGGTTATTATTTTTTACTCTTTAAGGATTAGTAATTATAAATCTGTTGGTTAACCAGTCTAGGGCTTGCGCTTAGCAAACAATACATGACATTCGATAATGTAGCCTTAGCAGTAGAACATATAATCCCGTGCTGACATTCAGATATATCTCAAAATAGAAAATTAAAGTTTAGAAGCAACATATTTATTTATGCAAAGGAAATTTGATAGATACATGGTCCATCTTTCTCTATTCAAGTTTCATCAGAGAATTTGAGATTAGGAAAACCTCAATCTGCTTGTTTATTGTTGTTGCTGTCTCTATTCTTTATACAATGAATAAATAAACAGTCCGGAACTGTACTGGGAAGAGGCCTAGATAAAAATGAAACATTATCTCTGGTTACTGCTATAAATGCTAATTAGCATGTGACCTTGGGCAATCATTTCATCTCTTTATATTTCAGTTTCCACATCTTTCTTAACAGGAAATTATAATAGCTATTCTATAAGGTTGTCTCCAGTTTTAAATTGCTAGGAATATATTTTTACAATTGATTCTATGATTCCATTTGCTGTCTTAGTCTTTAGGCTGGAAACACTTTATCACAGTCCTGTGAAGGGCAACAGAAGAGACATTTCAAACAGACTCTTATTTTACCTGCTATTTGAAAATTTACTGGTTCTGGGTTAATGTGTCCAATAATTAAAATACAGTATAACACTCTCTTTCAATTGCTAATGGATAGAAGTATTTTCTATGATTCCATTATGATCTCAAAGTCATATCATCTAATGACTCTGTTACGGATATGTAGCAAATATTTTAACCAATTAATGGCAATTAATGATTCTGGTCTCCAGAAGAGAGTAATGAGAAGGACCTTTGCTTTCTCTTGAAGTTCAGTGGTTTAGCACTGCGTTTCCCAGTCATGGGGCACAAATACTCTTTGGCAGTACATGGATAGAACATTAAATATTGTTGAAAAAAGAGAAAGATAAAGAGACATAAGCAGAGAGATACTTCTTTATTAATTCTCTTTATTCTTTTCTGATTAATTCAAATATAAAATCTCATTTGGAGCTAATATACTATTTTTAATATTTCCCTACCATGTGCTACTCTGTCTTTTTAGTAAAGCTTCTTTCAGGTTCACAGCATTTGGGAGTCAGCAATATTCTGTTGTCATTGAATTTATTGTTATGATTACAGTCTATTTATGGAAGAGGATATTCATTTTAACTTAAGTGAATGATCACATTTAATTTAAGAATAAATGCACTTAATTAAAAATATTAAAATACATTAGTAAATTAAGTAAGATGTGTGTACAAATAATCAACAATATAGTTCTTATGCAGATGTGGTAAAAAGGAAAATTGGTTGTGTTACATAAAAGACGTAAGTTTATGAACTACTAATTTTATGGAAAAATCACAAACTTTAAAATGAAGGAGTCCTAGGAATAAAGCTTCTCTCTTCTCCCTTTACTATAGATAACCTTGGCCAAATTATTGAAACTCTCTCAGCTTCAGTTTCCTCAGTAACTTAGAAAACATGATATCGGTTTTCAAGTGATGGCATGAGGATAAAATAGATATAAGGTAAGGTATATGGAGTTTGGAGGTGCTGAAAAATGTCAGTTTTGTCTCCCAGATCGTACAGGAATGGATGTACTTTCCATGGTTCACTGGGATGAATCAATACAGTGTAAAGGAGTTTAAATAGACAGCAATATAAAGCATAGAGGAATTACAACCTTAATTTGTCCTTCCTTTGACATTTTCATTATTTAGTAATAAATGAGAAAAGAAGTACATGGATGGGGAAGAGAGAATCAAAAGGAAAAAGAACTACATATTTAAGATGGCGATGTTAATAGATTTCTACTACACATACTGCCGTTTAAACAGCAGAAACAATCAAGAATATTTGTCCATAGAACTTAAATTTCACACTGACATCTTGTCATTGTGAAGATTAAAAATGAGCATTACAACACTATTGTGTAAAGTTAATATTAGAAGAAAAACAATAAAAATGCCACATTATATTACAGAGAAGAGAGAGAAAAGTATAGACATCTATAGCAAAATGTTGAGAGTATTGATTTTTGATCAACAAATTCATAATATTTACTTTGATTATTAAACACTGGAATCTGTTTTGTAAACAGGTTTAGAATAGTGGTTGTTAGATAATATGAATGGTAGATTACCAGCATCTATTACTACCGAGGTTTTCCCTGATAATAATACTGCAGTGATTTAATTTATCTTCATAGTTTCTATTAGAAAGAAGATAGGCAAGAGCATAGTAAGGAGGATAACCCAATGCCTTTCGTGAGGTTTGCAGTTAATTTTGGGGTTGCCTTCACTCATGGCAACTTGCCTCATATTATTAGAGCTAACCATGTTAAATATATTGTTTTCTCTGTGAAAATGGGTTTTTAATAACTTTGTATTCATAATTAATAGTCTTTGAATATGCTTTGTATGGTGATTTTGTTAAAAAAAAATCTAAGTTCAAATTTTCATTTTGTCTTCCATTTTAGAGATGTTCAAGAAAAAAAAAAAAAAATAAATTGGCCCCTAAAAGACATCTGGGTCTGGTGTTCACCTTTGTATAACCAGAAACTCAATTGACCAGTCTCTGGAGAACTAAGAAACACACATCAAACCCATAAAGTCTGATTAACAAATCAGTATGCCACTTTGTGAATTTAAAATAAAAGCTACCTTCACATCAATCTAACTACCCTTGGAAGGGTTAAAGACACTTTATTCTCATTATCAGTGTGTCTGGGCCACAAAAGTACATTAGAAATCACCAGATGCTTTGGTAAGCAAAGCCGTGGCAAAAGGTGGTCCATGTATTGAAGAACAATACTTTACTCATCATGTTAAAATGTCTGATTATTTAATTCTATCTTTAGAAGAGGGACTACAACTCTAGCAACCAAAATAATACATAAATTCATCAGATATATTCTTTCTTTGACTTTGTTTGGAAAAAAAAATCACAAATTGTCCTAATCAATATTCTTCGAGAATTAACAAAATTGAGTAAATTGAGTTTATCATTCACGTCCAGATTGGTACAAGAATATCTGAGATTACAAAGTTTCAGCTGGACAGGGGTAATAATTGCTGGATACATATTGTCAGTATAGTGACTATAGTTAAAAATTATGTATTGCATATTTGAAAACTGCTAAGAGAGTAGGTTTTAAACATTCTAACCACAAAAAAATAATTATCTGAGGTGATGAATATGTTAATTAGCTTTAATCATTATACAATGTATACATGTGTTAAAACATTACATTTATGATGTATATAACATTGTACCTCACAAATATATATAACTACTATTTGTCTTCTAAAAATAAATAAATAATAAAATTAATGCTCGAGATTATGATACACCCAATCACATTGATTGAAATGATATAATGGTCTCAATAGCAATATATTTTGAATATACATTGAATATAAATTACTTGACACAGATAGTTCACCTGAAGCATGGTAAACTAGTATTTTTCTTTGGTTTAGTTTTTAAAAGTGACCTTATCTCAAACTTATTCTTGAAACCTGGATAAATAAACCGTGTGGAGCCTACACAAACCTATACAGGACCCATGCTTAATACATAGAATGTGCATGAATATTTCAAATTGAATTTTAGTATCATTGGTGCTTTTGGAGTATTACAGATTCAGGGAATATCTGTCTCTTCAGTAAATTAATAGATGAGTAATACCATATAAAACTGAAAGATTATTGAAAATAAAAAGCCTACAATATATTTTTGTAGCACTAAAGCCAAAGGTCCCCGTGCAAACATGTTACTATGTCCTATTATGTTTATTGAAAACAACCTTCCATATTGAGACTCCTTGAATTCTCCAAAGTCTGGCAGTTATAAACCAGAGCTTCTACTGACAGTAGAATTTCTGTGCAAGTATTGGTTTGCAATTTCCCAAATTCTAGTTATCTAACAAACACAATTGGAAAACTCAAGTGCCAATTTTCCACTGCTGAATGTATGTCGCTGTTGCTCCATTTGTGGAGACTGTCGTATGACAGAACCAGTTATGCACAGCGGGTTGGGGAAAGAAATCATGAGAGAGAGAAAAAAAAGAGATGAGAAAAATCTTCAGCATAATTAGGAAACCATATGTTTTCTCTCTGCCCTATTTTTCCTGCACTTTCAAATATTCTCCTGAGTTCAATTATACTCACCTAGGCTCACAGCAGGTTGAATTTGAAGAACATTTATAAAAAGAGAATGAGCTTCATCCAAATCCCATAGCACAGGAAGACGGAAAAGTTAGCCAAAAAAATACTGATATAGTTGGGGAAATAAAAAAAAAAATAAGGATAGGTTTTGTTTAACTATATAAATGCATTACTTGTAAATTTCATTATTCTGCAGATTCAAAACATTATGTTTAAAAGAAAAATCATGTATCCATACATTAAAATACAGCCTTTTAGTGCTAATTGATTTTTAGATTCAAATAGCTTCACTACATAAAAATATTGGAATTATGATACATACAAGTTCATCAAAGACTACAGGTTTTCTATATCAAAAGGAGATCACATAACATATTTAACACCAACAAATGAAATATCTAGAACACTGCTAACAACAACAAAAATTTTGACAAAGCAAATCTTTTGGGAATCATTTCAAAATTGGTTTGTAATTTAAACAAAAATAAATACTATTCACTTTGAGATCACTCTTTTTTATTTTTCCAATATAAATCCTTGCTGATTACTATAAATTCTATAGCTCCAAATGTAGTTTTTCAATAGACTGGTCCTGTATTTCAAGCTGTGTATTTAATGTTTTCATTCAAATGCTTGTTTGAATCCTCAGACTTTAGATGTTCAAAATGGAAGTAATCTTTCATTTTAATACAATTCTCTTATATCATCAATATTATCCACATTTCTCAGCATTGGAGATTTCTTCTCTTTGTTCTACATATCTAATTAGTCATGAAGTCTTATTAAATCTTTTTTTTTTTAATACTTGTGTAAATTACTCTAGGGTAATTACACTTGGGTGAACCATTGCAACATTTTACATGCTAGATTAAGTTGGTCCTTGTGCTTCTAGTCTTTCTGTATTTTACTCAATGTTCCTCACATTTCCCCCCCATCCTCGGCTTAAGATAGTTTTTAAAACATGGATTAAAATTACATTCTTCAACACATTCTTTTTAAAAATTTTTTATTGATACATAATAATTGTACATATTCATGGAGTACATGTTATATTTTGATACAAGCATATAACATATACTGATCAAATCAGGGTAATTGGGACACATTCTTTTATAGACTTCTATAATGTCTATAATCCTCTTGCTAGTATGGAATATTTTTCTTATTATGTCACATATGAGCCATGTACCTGAGCAAGTATTTTCACTTTACTATCACCCCCTCCCAAGAACACCCATGCTCACCTCTCTTACCCACTTCTCATTCTATCCCCCACTCCCACCATCATAAAAGCCATTGGCCATGCTAGTCCTTTCACCTTTTTCTTCCTCTTAAACTACAAAAATCACATCCATTACTCAAAGCCAAATCAGATCCTATTCCTTTTTGAAGAGTTTACCTATTTTATTCATTCTCTCATGAATGCATTTGTTCATGCAGTCAACAAATACCGAGTGCCTAACTCTGTTTGGGTGTGTGGGACAACCCAGAATGACATGTTGCTGTCACAAAGTGTACTGGTCATTGTAGATTAAAATTTTCCTTTTCCAATTTCTTTTTCCCATACAGATTTCTTTCTTTCTTTGTTGAACATCTTTGTACATAATTTATAGTTTGGGATTTTTATTTTATCTCACCTGTTAATGATTTCAAGTTCTTCTACAAGCTTGGAATCCAGGTGTTAGAAGGGACCATGTGACTAACATCTTATAAAAGCACAGAAGAGTCCAGAGCCTAGTATACAGCTAACACTTGGTAGTGTCACAAATGCTTCCTAATTATTTATTTGATTAGAGCACCAAAAAGTAATTTTTGAAATAGTTTTACCTGTAAATTGCAATGGATCATAATGGTCTAGTGAATCCTGTTTGTGTTAGTTCAAATATTAGTGCCCCTATTTTTTATAAGTTTAGTATATCAGAGAAAAACAAGGACCACACTTTAAAAGGGCAATTCAATATAGATATGACAGTAAAATTCCAGCTTAGCAAAATAACTTTCTTAGCAAGTCTTCCTTAATACCCCTCTCTTCCAGTTTTAAATTCAAAAAAGAGAAAAGCAGCATTAGAGTCAATTTTCTTAAGTATCAAGTAATCTGTATCTTGCAAAAATGATTATTGCAGAGAGAAATGAAAAAAAAAATATTTCAGTGATCAAAGCCTCTCCAGGGACAGGTTAGAAAAACTGAAGATCATAACAGATGTTTTTAGCTATCTAGTTAGCTAGGGCTATGATGCAAGTAATTGTTACTGCTATTATCTTTGAAACCAGATGTCTGATGCCCCATGAGAGACAACAAAATAATAATGATAATGGTATAGATGATTTTCAAGCCTATTGCCGAGTTACAACTTAATATCGACTTTTGTCTGTATGACCGCTGACAGGCATGACAAAGCGTTGAGACCAGAAACAGTATTTTTCCTAAATTTTACTGGAACATTGTTTACAATTAAGACCTAATTTATTATTAGTAATGGCTTTTACTGTCACAATATGCTAATAAGATTACAGAAATAGGAACAGGGAAACAGGAATCTCTCCAGAAAGTCTCTGTCAACTGATTTCAGCTTGAAAAACTGTTAAATTAATTGTGTGACATGTTTATACCAAATTTCCTCTATGGAAGCAGCCTTGTGCCTGGCAGTGTTTTTGTTACTCCGATTTTGTGACTGAGCTCAGAAAACGAATAAGGCTTTTAGTGGGATTTCTTCAGGGGCTCAATTGATTTTAAACATGGCACACTCCCTCCTGGTTAGCAAGTTAACTGGCCAGAATTTAACAGAACAGGTTTACCTGCCAAAGGACAAAGGGTTCCAATGGCATAGGGGCCTTTGAAAATGCTTGACTGGCAGAATACTGTCAAATGAAATCAACCAGAAGCTGGACCTGCATTTCAAAGTTTGCAGATAATACCTTGGTTTGCTTTACCTGATGTATTTATTTATAATCTGGTAGGTGTGGGGATTAGTGTTTGTGTTTTTTTGTTTGTTTGTTTGTTTGTTTTTTTGAAAATTGATACTATTTTAAATACAGTAAGATTTAAAGGAAAACAAACAATAAAGGTAAACAATCACCAACTCATCAATGCAATATGTATGACTACATTTTTTTTTTCTTTTACTTCCTTTTTTATTTTTCTTTTCTTTTAAGTAGACTGCCATATGCAGCACCTCATTTGGATGTGTCTGGGATCATGGAAGCTTGACTACCCTACGTTCTCCTAAAAATGAACCTTGATAGCTTGTTTGGAGGTTCTAGGAGGGGAATACAGATACTCATATACTCTTGACTAAAGAATGGTCCTTCTCTATTGGGGAAGGTTGTTCTCTTCCACTGAGTGTGCAGCTTTGGGCGGGAGACATATGGAGCAGTGAGGGGGACAAGGAGCACCCCCCTAGCTGGCCAGATCAGCCAAATCAACCCTGGTGATCAATGGAGTGACAGATGTCACAGCAAGATTGCCCTAATATTTATAAGGCTACATTTTAAAATGTTGTTATTGCTTATATTTACATATGATTGTAAAAAAAAAAAAAAACACATAATTTCCAAAATTTGTTTTAAATTCTTTAAAATAAAAGAGATATGAAGACAACATTGATAAAATACCAAAAGTGGTACAGCAAATGATTAAGTTTGCCATCTGTAGATTTTAATTGATAATCATGGAATGTGCATACTGTGAAAACTCAAATATACATGTAAAGATAGAAAGTCCGAATTTCAAGGAAACATATATCAAGTAATGAATACTTCATATCATTCATAAATTTATAATACAACATATTGACAAGTAAGTATTTCTACCTCTTCTTGAACTCCTTCATTGCTAAGGAACTTACTATATCCTTAGTGAATCCATTATATCTTTGGGTTACCCTGATTATTGGAAAGATTTTTTTTCTTGTATATTATTTATTACATTTTTCATAATTTCTAAGACATTTATTCTTCCTGAAAAACACTAAATTTCCTTGTAGTCATTCTTGTGTATCAATTTTCAGATTTCATCTAGTGAGCCTTAAAAGTGTTAGAATATGAGTAAAATATGTACCTACAAAGAATATATGGTTTTAAAAAATCAAATTAGTTGTCAAAAAGGTACATCTCCCTTGGAGCCTGAGATTGTTTGACATAGTTTGCAGACGAGACTAAATCAATAGTAAGTCATTATGCAAGCAAGGAAGCATCTTTACCTTTTCTGCAAAAACATACGGTGATATGGTGGCTACAGCACAGCAGGAGGGCATTACCTTAGTGCTCATCGTTTTATTATTAGTCATGAGCTGAGAGTATTAATATGACTTTTGACAAATAACTTCATTTCTTTGAAACTTGGTTTTCTCACTAAAAGAGGGGGCGGTAAGCTACATAAACAACATCATTTTTATGACAGTAATAGTATGGTATCCAGGAAAAATGGTGTCTAATGATACAACCACAAAACAATTGCAAATGGCAGTATCTGTTCTACTGTATCACAGAATTCACTGTAAGATAAGAATTCACAACAATTTCATGAGTATATATTTTTTTTTTTGAAAGGACCAATATTGTAACTGAGACTCAGTGGTAGAAGAATGCTCTATAAATATGTTAGAGGTAGTCTTCACTTGTGTCTGATTTTACAGAAAGGACTCAGTGAAATTAAAGACCAGATACAACTGAGTATTAAGCATCATGCAGTGGTCAAAATAAATATGTGAAGTCAGAACACTTGGGTTCTTTCCTCATATCTGCCAGTTATCAACTAAATTATCTTGGATCTATTAAACTTAAGTCTTATGAATGAAAGAGTTATAAAATAGTTGAAAGGAAAATGGGAATATTCAACTTATAATAGAGTGTCACCTAATAAATTATTTCAAAGAGCCTAAGGAAATTTTGCCTTTTATTAGGAAAGCCCTATCTGAAATAAACTTATCTTGCTAGTTATAGTAGTAAACATTTATTAACTGATTATATATATGTCATACACACACCCCTAATATATATCTGAGATGTTTATATTTCACTCTACATATTACTCTACCATATTACTGTTACATATATATATATATATATGTATATATATATATATATATATACATACACACAGATGCTCCTCCACTTATGATGGGTTATGTCCCAATAAACCCATCATAAGTTGAAAATATCCTAAGTCAAAAGTGCATTTACTATATCTAACCTACGCAGCATTATAGCTTAGTCACGCCTACCTTAAACATGCTCAGAACATTTATATTAACCTACAGTTGGGAAAAATCATCTGGCGACACAGGACGCTGTAGAGTATCAGTTGTTGACCTTCATGGTGGCCTGGCTGGCTGGGAGCTGCGGCTCTGCGGTTGCTGCCCAGCGAGGTAAAACAGTGCTGAATTGTTGTCTACTGAATGCACATTGGTTTCAAACCATCTTCAAATAATTGCAACTTGAACCATCCAGCCTGAATCAGGGACTATCTATACACATATAAGTCTATATCATATTACATATATTCCAATTAAATGTCTAATGATAAAACAAATCTATAACAAAACAATTTATTTCATTAAAACATTTTAATGGAAATATGTGACATGATTATCACAATTGATGAGAGTCTGCTCAGCTCAAGAAAGTCTTAGAAGCATCTAAAATAAAAATAATTAGTTATGTCCCATTTGGATGAGGAGGTGGGACAGTGGGTATCTGTGCACCTATAATGATGCTTTAGTTGGGTCCATATATGATTCTTATTGCTCAGTCATGCTATCACTTCTCTAAAACATATACACACATTGCCTCAAGCTTTATAAAGTATTATGATTACTTGTCTTAAATGTATTTAAAAATTAAAAAAAAAAACAAACAAACAAACAAAAAAAAAAAACTGGCAGCTGTTGTCATGCTGGTGCAAAGTTTCTCAGAAGTCCCGAAGAAATAAAGTAGTTAATTTGATAAAAATCTGTTCTGAGAGTATTTTAATATATTTATACATCCTAATTTAACTCCCAAACCATATGAAATAAAACCTCAGTGCTTTTTCCCATAAGACAAGAACATATAATATTTTAAAAGACATAGTGATGTTATAGCTACTTCAATTAGGAAACATGTTGATTCTAATAAATGTTAGAAGAGAAAAGCTTTGCTGTTGGATAATTTCCAAACTCATTTATACTCAATTAAGAACTTTATTTTTAATCTACAGAACCTTTCGACTTAGTAATTAGAAAGCATGTTGGAAAAAGAAAAAAACAAAAGCCCACGTGCATATTGCTGTGAGAATAACAAGAAAGGAAAAAAAAAAAATTTCTTTTTCTCCAGCTGGTTTTCATCTCTTTCTACCTACGTTAGAATATATTGAACAGAAATGAGCCATCAGTGTTTGCTAATACATGTAACATCAACACACGTATAAAAAAAACAGGGAGGAGAAGATGGGTAAATTCACACCTGATGGGTACAATGCACACTATCTGGGTGATGGACACACAGAACTTTAACTCAGACTGTACAAAAGCAATTCATGTAACCCAAATGTTTGTACCCCCATAATATTCTGAAATGAAAAAGTAAATTAAAAAATTAAAAAGAAAAAAAAGAAAAACACAGTTGTTCACCACTACAAAACAATAAGGAAAATCCATTATATTAAGAAGGATATGCAAAATATGCTCCTTAGGAATCCTCTTTTCAATCACAATTTATCTATATGGAAAAAATAAAGCAAATATCATATTCAGTACATTTGGCTCCTCAGAAAAGGGCAAGTGATGCTTTCAGAGTAGAATGAAAGAATCTGCCCTTCAGTCTAGAATCCTCTGAAAGCCATACACCAAGAGTTGCAATTACCGTATTTAGCTTAAGTATCATACTCTGAATTTTTTTTCAAAGTCTCCACATTTTACAGGCTATTTCTCATTTTCCACAGAACTCTCCCTATAGAACAAAGTCATTAACAAGAAGTTTATTTTTTAAAAAAGCAATAAAATATTGGAAAACTATACACGTGTAGTTGAGTATTCTCTGGTTTCAACCCCCTGATACTTGATGTGAGCTGCTTGGTTGTTAACTAGCTACAGCCAAATAAAGTAAGTAGCTGCCTCTGCTAAAAAATCATGTATTCATTTGGCTAAAACTCTTAACAAAAAGGAGTCATATAGCATTGTTATGAAAATTTCTTTTTCAATTCTCATAATCACAGATAAACTTGAAGCAAAATAGACTACAAATACTGTAAAACAATGGAAGACAGAAAAAGAAAGTAAAACTTGATCTGTATTCAATAATGAATTGTGAAGACAAGCTATAAACAAGGTATTTGTGGCTGACATGTTCACTGAAATAATTGATAAGAATTTTCTAGTTAAAGTCAACCTATAATCACCAAATGCACTTCACCGCATTAAGCTAAAACCAGAATAAACAAATATTACGTGTGTTCTCATCTACTACACAAACAAGGATGAATCTGTGAGTGGCAAATATGCCAAAGCTCAGGATTTATTTTTTTTTAAATAAGAGAGAAATTGTTATGATTCGGACTTTCTTCTGAACACCAGTTTTTAAGATTTTCTCTAGTAGCTCAGATTTATCCTACATCTAAATTGTTGCATGTAACTCAGTGCAAAGTGGTTAAGAAATGAGTTTTTTCTAATATGATCATACCCAAAGCGGGTATGACCAGAAACTCTAATTATTCTGATTTACATAACATCCTAAGCCTGGTTAAACAAATTTAAGAAAACAAAAGACATTCTAAGAAGTTTCACAATTATGCTACCATCATCTCAGTGTATTGAAAATCCTGTGGATTGAAAATATTTTGCTGTGATTCAAATGTGGCAATTAATCAAAGATAGCTCCTGAACATAGGCCATAAGGCAGAGGGTATGATGATCCAATGTTAATATTTTTCTCTCTTTTGATGTCCTTTAGTGTTGTATTGGAATGATTAACTGGAGTAATCTACACAGATTACTGGTGTGTGTGTGTGTGTGTGTGTGTGTGTTTATGTGTGTGTATGTGTGTGTGTGTTTTAATAAAGAGATTTTGATTAACACTTCTTGGTTCTTTCTAGCATAGGCAGGTTTTAGCAAAGCCTTTGAACCTGTGAAACCATTTAGCATCCATTCAACTAAATATCAGCCTTTGTGCTCCATTATACACTCATAGGATGGATTCCTTTTTTCCTAACTGTCCTGTATTGATAATGACCAAGAAAATTGAAGAGATTTCTTTTTCTTATACTTTGATTGAGGTGATTCAGATTTCATGCAGGTAAGTCAAAGGTGTTATAGCTTCACCTTGGTATCTCAAAGAATATTGCTTTAAGTTCTATCAGAAATGATTTGTGTTCTGAATGAACAGTATACGGTAAAAGAAGGAACTCACGGCTGTGTATGAGTTCCATGTTGTGTAATAAACTTCCTGTTTTAATAAAAATTGTAAACAGTTATTAAGTGCTTACAATATTTTAGGTACTGTTCTCTGTCCTTTAAAAGTGTTGTATCATTAAAATTCACAACAATCTTATGGAAAAGAAATTATTATTATTCCAAGTTTACTTTAAGAAATTGAGGTTTAGAGAGGATAAGCAATTGCTCATGGCCAGGTAACTACTGAGTGACAGTTCCAACATTCAAATGCAGGCAGTATAACTCCAGAGTCTATGCTTTTAATCAATACTCAAATCTGCCTTGACACAGATTCTGGTGGGCTATTCAGACATTTTTTCTCAAAGTTGTATATATGTTAATAGTGTTTGAAAAACTCCGATGTTTTTAAATTGTAAGAAAAATGATTAAGAATTGAACAGTAGCAGCCGGGCGTGGTGGCTCACGCCTGTAATCCTAGCACTCTGGGAGGCCGAGGCGGGCGGATCGTTTGAGCTCAGGAGTTCGAGACCAGCCTGAGCAAGAGCGAGACCCCCGTCTCTACTAAAAAAATATAAAGAAATTATATGGACAGCTAAAAAAAATATATATATAGAAAAAATTAGCCGGGCATGGTGGTGCAAGCCTGTAGTCCCAGCTACTCGGGAGGCTGAGGCAGGAGGATCGCTTGAGCCCAGGAGTGTGAGGTTGCTG
Organism: Varecia variegata; assembly: GCA_028533085.1. Taxonomy (NCBI): domain Eukaryota; kingdom Metazoa; phylum Chordata; class Mammalia; order Primates; family Lemuridae; genus Varecia; species Varecia variegata. The sequence goes on along the minus strand of CM052450.1, from coordinate 4,766,249 downwards.
TGAGGGAGGCTGACACCATGGCACTCACTCTAGCCCGGGCAACAGAGTGAGACTCTGTCTCAAAAAAAATAAATAAAGAAAGAATTGAACAGTAGCAAAATTACACTATGGGTGAACTGTGTATAGGTTTATAAATAGATAAGACACATACAGCAATACACAAAAATTGTTTTGCTTATTCTTTATTTCTATCACATTAAAAATCTTGTATCATGAGAAGCTGAGCCTCAGACCTGAATGAGGTTGTCATTGGTACCATCCTCTCTTTGGTTTCAGGCTCCTGTCGTGGTCCTCTCTGCAGAAGTGCTTTGCCTCCAGGGACTCCTTCCACATTTGCTTAAATTGAATCTCTGTTATGAAAAACATTCTGTCCTTGCTGCTGATGCTGCTATTATTTTGTTGACTTTAGACTCTTCTGTTTCCATTTCTTTGCATTTTAATTATATGGATGAATTGAGGATACTGATTTCTATTTAGGTAGAAAACCCTAAACTTTTCTCTTTATGTATTTATATTTTGTGTAATGTATTGCAACAATCTGTTTGGGCTCAATTTCTCTGTTCTGTGTTACTTACCACGTTACTTTTTACTGTCCTCCCTCTACATATTAGATTTTAAATTAGTTTCTCAAATTCATCTTTATGACTAGCCTTCTGTTCACTAAGAATGGTTTGCAGACCTCTTTGACACTGTCTGTTCAATTTTAGGAAGGAAGCGTGCTACAAATGTTGGCCTAGTTGGGGGACATTTCATCAAGCCATAATGCCCACTCCTGGGATTCTGTCTCTGGGACTCACTCAATGCACCTGGCTGCTCGGCTCAGCCCGGCTCTGGGCCGGTGTTGACTGCACCAGCCCGAGAAGCTCGAGGAATGGACAGTGTGCACCAGCTCTGTCAAAACCCTCAAGTGAACGTTCTGTGCTTGTACAACTCAGTCTTTTGTGCAGGCTCTCTTGATATTTTCACTGGCTGGAAATATCTGAAATTGCCTTTCTTTGATATTGGAGTAGGAAAATGAAAGATGGGTTATAGATATAGAAGGAATAGAGTCTAAGCAAGTTGTTTACATTTGCTTTGTTTATAGTTCTAAGTTTGGCTGCTCTATCCTAAGCAAAAGAAAATTTAGGTATGGACCAGCATAGCTCACTCACGTTCTCCTCTGATAATTGAGAAAAGAAAAAAAAATCTAATAACTTTTTAGAGACCATATGCCATTCATTTCTGATAATATTTAATATTTCTCGGGGGGAGGGTAACCTGTTCTAAGAGACTCCATGCCTTTTTGCCAAAGTCCACATGCTATAATATCTGTCGTCTACTTGAAAACACTTCAGCATCAATAATCCAGCATATACGTGTTAGTTAATTTAAACCATATTAATCTACTCAGTTATTTGACTCAGGGATGCAAACTGCAGGGATGATCAGAATAAACCTATTTGTTCTGTGAAGTTTGGATTCAGTCAAAAGGCCACACTCAAGGATCCAGATGGCCACATGTGGGCTCAAGGCCACAGGGTCCCCATGCCACTCTGACATTAACTGAATTTCTGAACTACCACACGCTTTTGCAAGTTGTCATGTTGCAAGTCTGAAATGGATTTTCAGTGGTGAAAATAGTGTTTTCTTCTGAGTATAGACAGGTATTAGATTTAAGATGTCATTGGTGAAATTGACAGCATTTAAGATTGTGATTTGCCTAAAATACTTTAGAGGTATATTTGATCCTTGCATGAATAAGATGTAAGAATTCAAGGGGCCTACTAACCTTTATTCTTAAAAATGACATGCAAGTCTCTATTCCTAAGCAGTCACAAGTCCAGTTATATAAGGTAGAATTTCTGGTTGCCATCTACCAGCTATAAAGATGAAAAATGTTGTTTCTGGAATATCATCACCATAGTCTTGAGTGACCCTCACATGCAGAGTAGCAGCTGGTGTATTGAAAAGGGAAGAAAGCAAGGACTTTGTAAACACTTATCAAACAGGTTGAATGAAGTATTTTGAAATTTCTAAGTAATGAATATTTGCATAATAGGTGTATGCTAGAAGTTGGTCTAAGACTTGTTTTCATAAACAGTGGTAAAGCTATGAAACTGAAGCTGAACCTCATTTACCTTTAGGATTTCTGAACCTACCATGACTACCAAAAATAATCAAAGACTTATTATGCATAATAAAAATGGCTCACATCGCTTGTCTCTACTCCATCCTCATCCTAAGTATGTCATCCATAAATTATCTTCACATTCTTTTGTACTTGCAACTTCTTTCTCCACTGTTGTCATTCTATGACTATTTTAAACATACTTCTCTAAGATATTTAGAAAAAAAGATACCTCTCCTGCTACTGAACAGCCTGCCTTCCTTTCCTTCCAGTAGCGCTTTGAAAGAGTTTTCACTTGATCTTTCCATTCCTCACCTCCGTGTGACTTTGAACCCTAAACTTCTCTGACACTTTCGCAGATCTCCACAGGCCTCTTTATTAATTAAACCAATGAGAACTTCCAGCACTTTTCACTTTTTCTGTCATTTGGTCTCCTGGAAGCATTTGACACAATTGACCTCTCTCCTCTCCAGACTTCATGGCACTACTCTGTCCTCATTCAGTCCTTTCATTTCTGACCAACAATTCTCAGTATCAATTGAGGGCTCGTTTTCTTCTGCCTGGCCCTAAATATTGACGTTCCCTTAATAAACAATAAGCCAGGCATTGTATCTACTGAGACAATTAATGCTCTTCTCTAACGCTAATGAGATGCACGCTGCGGTGGGCTCCCTACCTGCGGCTTTCTGCTGGCTGTTATCTGCAGGGAGTGTCAGTTCTGCTCTGCCAGGGAGCCCTGAAGCCTTAACCTCCTATCTCATGCTTATTTCAGTCAAAGGACTAAATGGCTTTTTGCTCTGATTATTTCTAAAATATTTAAAAATATGTACAGGTAAAAGGACTGTAAAAGTCTTAGCATTCACTACAACAAAGTCCATGACTTTACTGTGAAGACAAGGCTGAAACTGACCTACTTCATCAAAACAACAACAACAAAATCATCATTTAGCAGTGGAAAGATTTAGGGGCTTGACTCTCACAAAGTTGGAGGATCACTCTAAGGAATGGGTGGAAAGAAATATGAGCGAGTTGACAAATAGTTTAACTTCTAATTTGACTACCCAGTGATTCCTGTGAACAGTCTCTTAGAGTGAACAGTAATGACATTGTGAGGGGAATTCTCTGAGAGACAGAGAGGAAGAAGTTACAGCTTGCAAAATGCATTCCTGTGCTTCCAAATTACTGACTTTCCCTACAGTCTGAAATTGAGAGATTGAAGAGGGCATTTTGCTCAGTGATATACTGATAATGCAAAGGTTTTGCTTTCATATTTGGAAGTTAAAACAGGGCCAATAGGGACACAAAACAACATGTAATTAGAGAAATTATAATATTTTGACTGTCATAGGTAAAACATTTTGGGTAAGATTTTTTTCCTAAATCTGTGATTATATTAATTTACAATTTAGATAAAGTATGTAGAAGGTATTCCGAACTGTTGAACATAATTTTAAATAATATTAAATTCATGTTACATTAGGATTTGATTACTTTTATTTAATCCAAATTAGTAATTATTTTATAGTTTTCCACACTTTCTTCCATCATAATTGTTAATGGAGAAATGATTATATACGTAGACAATTCACAAATTTATCTTTCTAACCCAAATGCCTCTATTCCCATTAGTCAACTGTCTAGTGAACATTTCTCCAAAGTTCTCCTTTAAAATTAGGAAATCCTCATGAAAAGCACTGTTTATCCTCTCTCCTAACATATCTTTAATTTCTCCTGTGTTCCACATCTCAAGAAATGGCGAACGCACAGGCTAGAAACTTGAGAGTCATCGACTGTTTGTCAGCTTCCATGTTTAAGAGGCAATATACGTAACCTAAACTTTTGTACCCCCACAATATGTTGCAATAAGAATAAAAAATAAAAAAAATAAAAAATATGAAATGTAAGTGCCTTAGTTTTCTCTGGCTTCCATAGCAAAATACTGTACAGTAGCTGGCTTAAACAAAAGAAATTTATTTTTTCACAGTTATGAAGGCTGGGAAGTCCAAAATCAAGGTGCCAGCTGATTCAGTTCTCTTCCTGGCTTGCAGACAGCCACCTTCTTACTGTGTCTTCATGCGCTGGAGGGAGAAGAGAGCTCCCATGTCTGTTTCCATCAGGGCACCAGCCCCGGTGGGACTAGTGCCCCACCCTCATGGCCTCATGTAACCTTTCTCATCTCTTCGCAGGCCCTGTCTCTATGGAGTCACTTTAAAGATGATGGTTTCAATATATAAATTTTGTGAGGAAACAAATATTCATTCCGTAACAGTTACGTAGTTTTCTAAATTCTACCCGTGCTTTACCTCTTCATCTGGTCATTTCTCTATTTCAAATCCACATTGCCTATCACTAGCCTCATAGCAATAACTTATTAACTGCCTTCCTCTGATACCTGATTTCATGCTACTCATTTGCCCTTCATCAATACGTGATCTACGCTACCATCTAAGTGATGTTTCTAAAAGACAGATCTGACATGTTATTTCCCTTCTTGTGACGCAATTATGGGAATTAATAACGTGCAGGCTCAGGAGTAAGAGTTTCTGATCTTGGCTCTAGCACTTATTAGCTCTGTGGCCTTGACAAGTTAATTACTTAACCTCTCCCAGTCTTGGTTCACTTCTTTATAAAATAAGGATCATCACTGCACCTACCTCATAAGGTTAACGTGAGGATTAGATGAGAAAATGAGTGGAAGACACTGAGCACAGTGTTGTTCACATAGTAAGCTCTCAGTGCAGACTGGCTGTTATTACTATTTTCCAGTTGAAGTTTTATGTGAGTTCCCTCTGCTTTTGGGTAAACTACAACCTCCTTTTTATAAAATATGAGGACCTTCATGATATGCTCTCAGATTATGTCTCCAATTTTATTTTTTTACTAGAAATTTTCCTACTTTTCCCTTAAGCAAATTACACTGACCAGTTTTTAGTTCTTTATATGCGCCCATTGACCTGGCCTCTAGGCTTCCAGAAAACCTTCACTCACATTAAACAGCCTCCTCCTCCTCCAGTAGCTGCCACCTGCCTGACAATCATTCATGACTTGACTCAGGAGTTCTGTTGTCCAACTAACATTCCACGATCTCCCCATCTTCTCTAGGAAAGGGTCTCTGCTCACTTCCCAGGACTCTGATAGCAGGCGTGTTTATCTCTTTCAGATCATTAACGACACTGTATGTTCCTTTCCCTTCTATTTACCTCTTATCTCTTCTAAATTGTACCCTTTATGAAGATGATATCTATCCAACATAGTGGTTCTTTTTTGCTCCTTTTTATTTTTCTTTTATTAGTTTTGTTTTTAAATATCTAGACAAAAAAATCATAGGTAGTAAATAAATACTCCTAATGGATAAATTCACCCCCCTCCCCTTAAAATACTTATATTCTTATTTTCATAAACCAGTAGGACAAATAGCCTCTTGAGCCTTCTGTTAAATTTATACTTGACCTTACATCTCTTTATCCTGCTTTGGATCCCGTAATGCAATAATATTACATATACAATTTTGTTGATTTTATCCTTTTCATTGTGACTCTGAAAGATGGACTTTTTAGTATATTTTAGTGTACCGAAGCAGATTTTCAAAATAATTCAGTTAAAGCAGAAAAGTTCTTATAAAACAGAAAAGTACTTCAAAATATTTTAATTCCTTTCTGCCCCTCCAATCTGCATTACATTCATATTATAGTAAACCACTAATCTTAGGTTTTCTGATGATTATTTTAGTACAAGGAGTACTTGATTATACAAGAACAGACTTTTCTCATTTCTTCTACTTTTATAAAATGAGGAACAGAATTATGATTAAATGCTATGCAAATTTCAAAGTAGAAGTTTGTTTTTATGCCACCATGAATTTCTATATGTAATTTTTACTTTCCTGCATACTCAGGAATACTCATTCCCTTGGGTTGCTGATTAGGTTGCAATTGTATTTTGTTATTCACAGGTATTTACCCGTTAGATGAAGTTATAGGTAAAATTGCAAGTCCCTATAGATAGCTGGTATAATCTTAGCTAAAAATAACTGAACATTTCTTGGGTGTTCGATACTGGATCAAAACACAGAGTAGAGAGAAGTGACCTCAAATTGAACACATCTTGCACTGCTGTTTGACAACAGTAAATTACATCTGATTTTAAACAAGAGAAGGAAAAACTGCTGGCGACCTGTGATTGTGCTTCATACAAGGATCAATACAAAGGAGAATAGGCTTTTTAGCTTTTTCCAGGTTCTCTGATTTCCTGGAGCAAATTGGCAGTACTTTTTGGTCATTCTCAATTAATAGCACTCTCTCCCTAAGCCAGAGTCTATAGTTCTGGCTAGGGGTATGGAGAGGGGAGAGCTCAAAGAATATAACAGGAGTGTTCCAGGCTGAAGATCGCCTTGATTAAAAAAAAAAAAAAAAAAAAAGGCAATTGGTTTTCACCTTCTATAACTGAATTAGGATCTCAGAAATATGTGCTGGGAAAAGAAAGCGGAAAAACATTTTGTGTATTTTGTAACCTTGTTTTGAAGTACACAGACTAGTGATTTCTAAAGCAATGTCAGGTTGAGCTTTCTTAACCAATGTTTTAAAGACATTTTGTGCAGATATTTTTTGTATTTCCATGATGCTGAAACAAACTACAATTTTATTCTATCTCTGAATTCTCACATTTTTCTCAGCAAGCCTTTTGTTTGAAGAAAAAAACACTGACTACTCTGTGTTTCAACATTTGATTGAGAGTTTGGCTTAAAATTAATTATTTTTAGGTAATCCTAAAACCCATGGCAATATAAGAAATGGATGATAGATTCCAAATTGCTTTACTATATCTGCTGCCAAAATGAAGCATAGTTTATGGTATAGGGAAAGGAGAGGAGAGGAGAGGAGAGGGGAGGAGAGGGGAGGAGAGGGAAAAATGAGTGGAAAAGTAGAGAAGAGAAAGGAAAAAAAGAAAGAAATACATCTATTAAAAAGTAATGGTAAATTGTTGTGGACAAGATAGATATATGTTTTGATCCAAATTATGATAGCATTTGTGTATGTGATTTTAGCCATTACATTTAGGGATAATAATACAGGACATAGTAAGCACTGAATAAATACTAGCTATTAATGATAAAATACTACTCAGAAGCATACACTCCATATGTTCCTAAGCCTTTTTTAGGTTAACAGCAGTCACCTAATAGTAACATACCCAAATTATGAATTTCCATGGTAACCTTTCATAGAACAGTAATCAAATACAAATCAGTTTGCAAAATTGTTTGTGCAAACAAGTTGGAGGAATTGGACTTACTGAATTTTCCTTATGAAATTTAGTTGTATCCTGAATTTATGATAACCCCTACTTAATAAATTGAATGAAATGCACATCTGCAAAATAAGATTGAACAAATGCAGTGAAATAAAATGCATCCATGTGTTAGATTTGAATCTATTTCCAAATTTCTTTTATATTTTCAAATATGAAAGAAAAAAGTAAAAGCAAGATAATTTCAGAGGCTTTGCTTGTATTAGTAGGTAGAAGGCTAAATAAAATCTAGAAAACAAGTATTTATTTATTTTAAAAATACTATTAAATGCTCCTCTGTGCCAGGTAGTGTTGTGCCCCTGTATATCAGTTGCTTTCTAAAGCAGACGTTGCTCCTATCTTATGGCATTTATTACTTAGTGGGGACCATAGTCAATAACCAAGTAAATAAAAGCAAATACATAATTACAAAATGGATTTCTACAATATTATAAACAAATATGCATGGGAGAATAGTAGGAAGGAGTGGTTGCTTACTTGAAGGTGGTTAGGGAAACCCTCTATGTATTAGAAAAATGTAAGCTGAAACCTGAAGGCCAAGAGAGCCAGTTACTTATAGAAGTGGGAGTAGAATGATCCAGACAGGGGACACCACGAGTAACTGCCAAGCAGAGGGTGAGAAGAGGCTGACTTGATCGAGGCACTGAAATGACTGTGGCTAGACTTCATGAGATAAAAGAGACATATGATAGAGTTTCAAGTGTATGATGCTCTTGTTGGATTCATGTTAATTAAAGCAAAAAAAGAGACTTCTTTGAAAAATACCTAGTTGTTTTTTATGGTGGGTAAGGAGTAAGAGTGGGAAAATAAGAAAAAAAAGGCTATATCCTCCCTATTCAAAATGTGCTACACGGACCAGGAGGATCAGCATTACGTTAGAGCTTGTTACAACTACAGAGTCCTGGAACCCACCCCAGATTTAGGGAAATAGCATAGTTATTTTAACAAGATCTCAAGGCAATTTATATGCATATTATTATGGTTTGAGAATCCATGGTCTACGTGATTATTAAAGATGACTTGGATTTGATGGGAGATGGCACAAATGAAAATAACTGGATCGATTCAAGATGTAATTTGTAGTTTATTTAATGTAATTTAATGAGGTAAGTGATTTTTTAAACTATTCCATCAATGCACTACTGAAAAGACTGTGGGAAATAAACATTTCCTGTGCTGCCAGGCTTGTCTGAAAGTTTTCTCATCAAAACTGTCATATATATTTATTCTCTTGCTTTATTTTAAAAAATGTAACGTTTCTATTATACTCCATAGCAGATTTTTATTTCATTATAAAATGATAGACCATTAATTGAAACATGATGAAAAGTTTGATATATTTACAATGTGGCTTTATGTAACTTTATATACTCTGAATAAACCGCCAAACACACAGATCCAACAAACTACAAAAGCACATAATATATTAAATACAATGGCAAAAATCAAAACTTTAAGGACGATGGTACTTTGATATATATCAGAAATAAATATGGCAAAGTTCATTCAGTCAACATGAAAGTAACATTATTCTGTGCTAACTATGCGCCAGGCTATGTGCTGTGTATTAAGATAGCACGAATAAGAGAGAGAGAGACTGTCCTCTAAATGAAAAAAGAGCTTGAACTGGAATTGAATAAAATCATAGATAAGAGAAAAGTAGGGCAACAACTCTTGTGCTTTTCTAATTTGAACTGTCCACCTTTTAGGTAAATGTGCATTCATTAAATATATTCAAACAGTTTAGTAATTTAGAATGTGATTAACTCAAATGCAGCACTAATCTACTTGCAAATCTGGCTCTCTGGGAAATGAGGAAAGATGGAAAGGCTGTTTGAAAATGGTAACATCTGACCTATTACAAGCCTGGGTGAAAAAAAGAAATACTAAGACTGCTGCAACAAAACAAACCCATAAAAAGCACAAAATGGGAGTGCAAGCCATTTACCTTTACAACAGCTGCATGGTGCAGATGAATCAAAGCACTGCCAGCAATAAACAGATCTGGTCAATGTCAATTTTCCCCAGGCATCTGGTATTGTCACTAGTGATTTTACTGAAGATTACCCATCAGTTAGTGCAGATTTGTTTTTTAATTGGCCCTTACCGCACCTGCCACATTTTTCTTGTTCTTGGTCCCTGAAGCTTTTGCAGAGAGAAAGAAGGTGGCTATCTGGAGAATATATTCTTAAAGCACACCGTGAAGGACATGCATGAGAACAATTAAGTTTTTAATAAAAGAGAAAAAAGTGCCCTTGTTTAATATAAGGAAAAGGAATATAGGGCAATTATTAGTGAATTAGGAAGAAGTAACCAAAGCATCTGCATTAGTGTAATTTCAGCTTTAGAAAGCGATCATTTTCACAGTGTTAATTTTTAATTTCAGATAATAGTCAAGCGTGACATGCTGGAAGTGAATTATGAACAGGTGGGCAGGGTGTCTGGAGGGCAACACCACTCATCAGGTTGACAAAGCAGCAAGACAGATCACAGGATAACCAGCAGGTGGGCGAGGAAGCAGCAGGCATAATGATCTGTACATAATATTTGGCATTAATTACAGCTGTTGGAATGCTGGGGGTGGTTTTATTTTAAGGCAAAGGAAACAAGTATGGTTTAAAATTTTATGTTACCTTAGTGATTTACATGCTTCGGAATCATTTTATATTATAATTCTATTGTATTATGATATATAAATATTATACATTGGCAAAGTATATTTCGGACCAAGTTTACAAATCCTTTAATAAACACCTTGTTTGACTTTCTTATAACTATCCACAATATGTTCTGGAGATTAATATATAAGTATAGAACCTTGAAGATATGAAAAAAAATCAGAATTGTTGTTACCTATTGGTTTATGTTAATAAATGTAAACGTATCACTAAAATATACATATTGCACAAATGACATTAGATGTTCAAACTTTGGACTAGTATACAATACTAAACAAGCATAACAAGACTAAAAACAACAACAGATTCAAAGTTAAGTTTTGTGAGGAATCCGTATATTCTTGCAAAAAAAAATCTATTACTAGTAAGATTAATTTGCTGTGTTTCTCTCACATGAGTATTTTATCAAATATAAGACTTACTCATCTCCAACTAAAGGGTGTGCAGTATAAATGATTCATTTTTCCTTTATTATCTTCCTTTCTTGTTCGCATCATTTTATCATTCATTATATTACTTTTATTTATTACTAGTTTTGTTATCAAGAGAATAATATAGATGTTGCTTTTTGACTATATATGCAAAATGAAATAGGTAGAGATAGTAGTCAAGGGCAAAGAAAAAGTAACTGTTTTGAGAAAAGTGAAAGTGATTAGCTTGGAGGCTGTTTCACAGAGTTGGGTAAGCCAGCAAAACAGTGTCTCCCAGGTCAAGATTACACATCAAGTGGTCAGGCTGGCCTCTAGGCCACCAAAGTGCATGAGAGTGGAGGGCTGATGAGGGTACAGGCACAGCGAGAGGAAGCTGAGGAAGACAGAGATCGGTTGGTAAATAAGAAAGATTGTGTAAAATGATGGGATTATCTGTTTGAGTGTTGTCTTTATGTGAGTGCAGCCAGGAAACAGAGGGGCCATGTCGAACAAGCCTCCCCCAATTCCTGAAGCATGTAATCGCCCAATAAGGTGGGGAATGCTAATAAATTTAAACTAAAGAAAAATTAAAAATATGAACATTTTCCTGAAAAAAAAATCATAAAAGGAAGTAAAAGAAGAGGTAGGGAAATAAAGTGTAAGAAAATTGGCTTCTAAATGCAGGTAGGAGCAGGGGTGGACTGAGAGACAATGCTGAAAAACTTCGAATTTTTGTCCCAAAGGAGCATTGGCTTTGGTTTTTGGCTTAATAATATAGAAGAATGTATTTGTAAATGGATACTGTATAAGTGTTTTAAGAGATGACAAAGAGAGAGATAAAGAAAACAATAATTAGTTTAAAATTTTTGCTTTGTTTCATAATGAACCATTGACCTATGCTGAAAAGTTTTCATGTTCTTCCAACATCAGTTGAGTTTTAATAAGAAGCACTCATGTACCATTCAGCCATTTCCCATTAAGCTAGATATTTCAGCATACTTGATCGAAAGGAGAAAGTGTGCATGTTTTACTTGTGTTAAAATGTAAAATTCATAAGAAAACATTGGTATCCAAATGTCTACAATTAGTAAACGTCTCTGTAAAATAAATTATTTTCTTTCTGTATTTAAATATTGGATTTTTAAATGGCTTTAGGTCTTACTTAAATGAGTAGAACTGCATGTATACCTTGATTTCCTAAAAATTACTCTGTTATCCATAGCCTGGGCTGCAGGTGTTTAATAGAAGCACCATTGCAGATGGATAAATAGGAATACTAACTATTCCATTTGTCCAGTGGCTACTTTTCAGTTCTCAGAATGAGCTTTTGTCACACTGTACTTGAGAAGTAGATGGAACATACGGAAGTATCCAGCCCTAGAACCATTCTCGTTATGTTAACAATGGCTGGGTATTTTCTGGACAGCCCTTGTATCCAGGATTGAAAATTAGTTTTTCTACCTCCTATATCTACAGGGTGATGAGTTGAATTTAAAATTTGAATAACTGTGCATTGATATGAGGAAATTGACCTCATTCTCACATTCAAAGGTAGTTTTGGAAATACATTTTCCATCTAATGAGTTAATAATTGTTAAGCACATAGAATGCAGCCTGGTTTGTATTTACTATGCATGCGCTTATTATATTTGTTATTGATTGATTGAAGTAGTAATTGTGCCTTGAAGATCTTAGAGGTACTTCGGAAGTCAACAGAAATTTTGTTTTGGTAACACACAACACTTTTCAGTAGAAACACAGATCCTCATTAAATATTTACGGTGGTAAACTGAAAAATACCCCTCCCACACACAAAAGATATCCATGTCCTAATCCCTAGAGCCTGTGAGCGTTACCTTAAATGTCTCCTTCTAACCTCACGCCCACATACACAAAGAAGGCTCTTTGTAGCTTTGATGGAGTTAAGGATGTTGAGATGGGGAGATTATCCCGGATTAGCTGTATGGGCCCTAAATGCAATCCTAGGTACCCTTTATAAGAGGGAGGCAGAGGGAGATTTCCTTACACAGAGGAGGTGATATGAAGACAGGGCTGAGAGATCGGAAGATGCTGGCTTTGACGATTAGCTTAGTCTCATCACAGTCTGTCCTTCCCTCAAGGTTCTGTTCTAAATCACTGAATATAATTGCCATCGGGAAAGTACAGTTTCTTTGACACCAACTGAGTTCATTTGTGCTGGAGTGCTTTTATATCAATTAAGTAATACTCTTATATCAAAACAGATCCTGCATTTTAGGGACATCATGACCTGCTGGATTCTGCGAAGTTGCAGCTGCTTTTCCCTCGTGAATGGGAAAAGGAAAAGAATATTCCTTGTTTTATCCTCCTTTATTATAGACCAGAGACACACAAACAAAATGTTAGGCTGAGTCCCTGACCTCCAAACCTACTGTCCTTACTTTCCAGGTGACTCAAACCCAGGCAAACTACTATTAATACCACACAAGGGTGGCACCTAAGGTCAAACTCATGTTAGGAGATGATCAATATATATATCTGCATCTATCCAGACTCCAGGTAGATGATATGGGGAGATGTTTGTTATCTTAAATTGGAAGAAGAATAGATTTTCTCATAGAATAATTATTCAATATATTGATTAATGCTGAGAGTTACCTCAGTTGGAATTGAAAAGAGAATTCTAGTCTCCATACTCAAGTAGCTGGTATTATGAGCTAAAACTCTTGGATTAAACAGTATTAAACTCCTTAGCTAGATTTCTTTGTTTTGAAAAGTTTTATCATTCATGTAATTACTATGTAGGATATTTTTTCAGGTTTTTGTATGATCTATGCCAAGGGTAGGGAACTTCTCATATTGGAAGGCCACATTAATTTAGCTGTCATCAAATAAGGTTGCATTCAAGAAACTTCAATCAGATATACTTAAAAATGTAAATCATTTTATAAAAAATCTATTATATACTTAATAATTTCAAAAATAAAAATTATTTAATAAGTTTAAAGTTAATTGAACTTTTACTGACTTTGTTGTGTCTGCTTTTTTGTTGGAAAGCATTTGAACATTGGGTTGCAACACGGAGGTGCACAGTTTCAGTTGATCCTCCAGATGGTTATCAGTCATCTGTGACCTTAAGGGCCTCTTGATTTGGGTTAGGTAGGAGAATGTAGATTTGCAGTACCAAGTGGCTGAAAAGCAAGAATGCCTTTTTCAGGCATGTTGCCAAAGGTGTGGGTATTCTACTACATTTTTCCATATTTCAATTGGATCTTTCTTTGCATCAAACAATGACTTTAAAATGTCATGTACTGACGGCTCAATCAATTCCATCTGTAGCTCCTTAGGTGCCTTGGTGATATCAATTAGGTGAGGCTAAAATGCTAATTTGAGAGTGATGTCATGATTCTCAAAGTCTGTGAACCTTTCATTGTATTCTCAAATTAATAGGTCTATAACAGCTGTGTATTGTTCAAATGATTCACATATATCATCCTGCTCATCAATGACCTTTGCTAACCACGGAAAATTAAATGTTCATCCAAAATTTCCTTTTGAAGAAGTGTTTTGAAAAAAGATAGCTTTTTTCAAAATACTTGTACTTTTTGTCACAAATCATATATAGACTTAGTTTTACATTGCAAAGAATTATTCAAGTCATTTGGATTCGACATGATATCACACAGAAATACTGCATTTCTACAGAAATCTTTTTTCAATAATTCACATTGCTGATTCTGTTCTTCATAAAATTTAACTATCTGTTCTTGCAGAGATAAAATTTTGGCTAACTCCTGTCGTTGCAATAGCCAAAAGACTTTATAATGATACAGCAAATCCACACTGAATACCTCATCGGTCAACTTTAGCATGTTATGAAACTGACAATGCCATGCTGAATTTGCATGAATATTGTTAATAATAGTTATAACTTGTTGCAAAGTGTCAGTTAAAATAGTAGCTTTAGCACAGAGATTTGCTGATGCAAGATATAATGAAAAGAAATGAGAGCATCTGGATCTGTTAGTACTTTTTTTTGTGCACATATGAAAGTAACATTCATCAGGTGTCAGGCAGGTGGGACAGGGGAGGAAGGGATGGATAAATTCACACCTAATGCGCGCGGCAGCGTGCACTGTCTGGGGGATGGGCACGCTTGTGGCTCTGACCCCAGCTGGTGCAAAGACAATATATGTACCATAATATTCTAAAACTCAAAAAAAGTAGCAGGTATGTAGGATGAACAAGTCTGTAATATATACCATGAGGACCATAAGTAATAAAATTGTACTATATATAATACTTGTTTAATCTATGCAATAAACCTTCATGTTTTCCTGTCATGGAAGGTGCATCATCTGTACATACACTCACTAAATTTACCAAATTCAGTCCAACTTCAAGACGTTTATCTTGAAAGTTGTTGATGCTATTTGTTTCCCAAGTTCTGTTTGCAAGAGTGCCCAAAGCAAGTAACTCACCATAGCAAAGAAAACCTGTTATGATCTGAATGAAATATAAAACCTGTGCCGAGTCAGTGGTATCAATCGATTCATCAAAAGTGATTGAATGGCCTTTATCAAAAAGTCCCAAATCAATACATGCTGGCGTGGATGCGGAGAGACAGGAACACTCATACACTGCTGGTGGGACTGTAAACTAGTACAACCTCTGTGGAAGGCAATATGAAGATTCCTTAAACAGATTCAAGTAGACCTTCCATTCGATCCAGCAATCCCA
>CM052450.1:4591569-4750528 GCA_028533085.1 Varecia variegata | reverse complement strand
GCTGTGTGAAAGGCAGAATTTGTAAATAATGAACTTGAGTCTTTGGCTAAGAATATTTCCAAGCAAAGTGTTAAATATATGATCTGACTTCTCCTTGTTGATTATGGTAAAATGTAATAGAAAAGAAATAAACCAAGGAGGGAACCGTTAATCAGAGAGAAAGTAGCATTTGATTATTTGGGATATTTTTGGCATATCCAAATTGCAGAGAATGCTAAAATTGAGAAATTCACTATTGGAAAATGTGCTCTGGAAAAAACAGGAGTGTGCCTGGACAAATTTCTGCTGAAGGGATTAGGTATTTGAATAATGGATTCACTCAACTATCTTATCAGAGGCAGGATTAGAAATGCCATTCTCCAGAAAAGGTCTAGGGAGCACACTCTTGTCTAATCCCCCTGGCAGACATGGAAGAATCGTAATGATTTCGAGAATTGTAACCAGCATAAACACTGTCATCTTGGATTGAAATGGACATAGAAGGGTAAAATGAAAAAAAATGTCACCCTCCCAAAATTCTACGTGTGGAAAACAAGCCAATGAGCCCAGTCAGCTACTGTGTTACCCTTCAAGAAAAGGAACAGACAACGCCAAGGTGGAGCCTTAGGCTCAGATGGCAGATCTTCGGGCAAAGAGAGCTGACCCACGCCTTCAGAGGACAGATCTATGGACACAGAGGCCATGTGGTGAGCACAAGAGTGGGAGCTTCAAGCCACAGAGGATTATTTCCAGGTCTTGAACCTAATGTAAATTGTCCTGGAGATTTTGAAATTGATGCAGACTGTGATCCCTTTCATTCTTCTATTTCTTCTTTTGAAATTGGGATGCCTATAACTCTTATCCTATGCCTGCCACACCACTGTATTTTGAAAGCAGATAACTTGATTTATATTTTCATGGGTTCCTAGATGGAGAGGAATTTTGTCCCAGGATGGATCATATCTGGAGTCTTACCGACACGATTCCTGATTTAAATGAATTAGATAGTGAGATTTGAGACTTTTAAGCTAACTATTGATAAGATTTGGAGATGGAGTTTATGCTGCAATGAGTAAAATTCACCAGTGAATCCATGCTGTTTGATGTTTTCATTATGGGAAGTTTTTTCATCAATAACTCAATCTTTTTCCTTGCTATTGGTCTATGCAGATTTTATGTTTCTTCTTGAGTTTTTTTTGGTAGTTTGTGTCTTTCTGAGAATTTTTCCATTTCATCTAGGTTATCTAATTTGTTGACATAGAAGTGTTCATAGTATTAAATTATAGTCCTTTTGGTTTTTTACAGCAAGGTTGATAGTAATGTCCCCTCTATTATTTCTACTTTTTGTAATCTGTATATTTTTTTCTTGGCAATTATAGCTAAAGGTTGTCAACTTTGTCAACTTTTGGTTTTGTTGATTTTATCTATTATTCTTCTATATTTTATTTTGTTGATTTCTGATCTTATATTTTTCACACTTGCTTTGAGTTTAATTTGCTCTTTTTTATTTATTTTCTTAGGATACAGGTTTAGGTTATTGACTTGATAACTTTTTTCCTTTTGTAATTCAAGTGTTTAAAGCTATAAATTTCCCTTGGGTTGCAGCTTTCATTGTGTCTTTTAAGTTTGGATACAGTGGGTTTTCTTTTCATTCATCTCAAAGAATTTTCTAATTTTTCTTTTCTTTCTTTTTGGCCCATGGTATATTTGTGATTTTTCCAAATGTATTTCTGTTACCAATTTATAACCTCATTTCAATGTGGTTGGAAAACATAGTTTGTATAATTTCAATGTTTTTACATTTATTTAAACATTTTTTGTGGTCTAATGCGTTCAATCTACAGAAACACTCTCCAGGTTGCTATAAGACTTTGGTTAATTTTCAGGGTTCCATAAAAGCTGATTCTGCCAATTTTTTTTTATTGCTTTTATGGAGGGGTAAATTTTTGGACATCTTACTCTTCCATTATCATAATGTCACCAAATCATATTCTTAAATGTTAGTTCTATTCTTACAGTGTTTGCTTTCCTTCTTCAGGTATTCCTATTACACGTGTTCAATATCCTTTGATTGTGTTTTATACATAGTCCTTCTCTCTTGTCTCTTTTTCTCTTAATTTCTTTATTTCAAAATTTATTTTTATCCTCTATCTCACTTATCTTTCAGTTATGTCTCTTTTTTCTTGAGACACAATTTATTTTTTATTCCTCATATTTGAAATAATTTTGTCTTTTTCTTTTGCCTCTTTAATGAGGTCTTTAAGTCCTCATTTCATATCTCCCTGCTGTTTGTCTATTTCTATTTTCAACATTAGAATTGCAATTTATAATATGAACATATTTTATCCATAATCACTTGTAATTATAAAAATATTATAGTTTACCTCAGGGCATTGTATTAAAGCGTTCCTCAAATTTTTCCTGTAGCATTTCTGCATGCTTTTGAATGTCAAAGGATTTATACTGAAATTTGTTAGAATTTCCTTTTATGAGTTTTTTTGCTATTTACTTACCTTTGTTTGTTTGCATTTTATTTTCCTGAATCATCACTATCAGAAGATCATGAAAATTATGACGTGGGTGGGTGCAAAGGATTTGAGGTAGCTTTTGTAGTTTCTGTGTTTAACCAACTACCCACCCTCATATGGCGTCTTCTATTATCCCCTGTCTTGTTGACAGTTCTGGCTACAGTGTTCCTAGAATATATCAGACATGATCCTGTCTCAGCTTTCAATGGCTTTGTCTCCAAATAAATGCACTGCTTGCTCCCACATTTCTTTCTTATCTATGATTAAATATCTGTAATGCCAAAAGGCCTTTTGTGGGCTAAAACCTTTCCACTATGGTCTAGATGTTTCTGTCCTTCAAAAATTCATATATTGAAACCTAATCTCCAATGCCATAGTATTAAGAGAAGGAAACTTTGGGAGGTGATTAGGTCATTGTAAGGCTGGTGGCAGGCACTCCTCCCCTCCCTAATGGAAAAAGAAGAAGCCCATGAGACCTTGGTGCTGGCTAATCCAAAAAACCTTACAGTCATGAGAGCTCTGCCCTAGTGAATGGGGTTAGTGCCTGATAAAAGAAACTCCAGGGGACCCTTTTGTCCCTTCCACTATGTGAACACACATAGAAGGCAACATCCATGAAGAATAGGACCTCACCAATCTGCTAGCTCCCTAATCTTGGACTTCCCAGCTTCCAGAGCTATGAGCGATGTATTTATGTTGTTTATAAATCATGCAGTTTAAGGTATTTTGTTATATCAGCCCAAACAGACCAAGACATACCCATATTCACTATTTTCTTTATCATGTTTGTGTTTCTATGTGTGCATTCATCTATCAGCACATGGCAGAAAACAATCAAATCATACATATATTTTTCTGTCTCTCTAAATAAAAGCTTTATGGTGGAAGTGACTTTATTTTATGTATTGTTACATCAACATCTAGAAGGAGTCAGGCACATAGTCCGAACTCAATAAATATTTGTTGATCAAATGATGAATGTATTCTTTTACCTATGTTTAATAGATATGTTTATTTATTTATTTTAATCAAGTATTGGATTAAAAATCAGAGATGGTCTTTCTATGTACTATATTTATTAGCAATGTTTTTATCAAAGAAAATTATAGTAAACATATATGAGTTGATATGATAGCAACTTTAATAGATGAACTATATTACATTGATATCATAGCAATTTAAACATGTGTACACTATTAAAATAGTCAGTGATGTGAAAAATTAAAGCTCTCCTATCTTTGCTTCTTATGGGTATAATTTCCAGAATAAAACACTAACAAAAATGTAAGTTTGTACTTAAAAATTGCAGAGAAATTCTGTTTTCAAGTATCACCCTACTTAAATATTTTTATCCACTTGGTCACGCTAAACTGATTTTTCAGTTATAAATTTCAATCTTTGCTCTGTATTGTAACTCATATAATTATCTCTAAGTCATAAAAAATAGCTAACTCTTATTGAATGTTTCCAATGTTTAGACTGGTTTAAGTGCTCTCTATTCAACAGTCTTATGAAGGGGGCTTTTGTAGACCCCATTTTACAGAACAGGAAACAAGCATAGGGTAGCGAATCACTTCCGCAGCTAGAAAGACCTGTCAGCCGTAAGATTACTCAGGATGGAGCGGAGGCTGTGCTCAGACCACCAAACTCCAATGCTTTTTCCTCCTAAGCCTCTGGTGCAGCAAGCCTCTGAGTTTGGCATATTGTGATATCAACTGTTGCATCAAGCAAATGCAGGGCTTATTTTTAATAACATAAAATCATATGCACTAAAGCTAAACAACTCCCAAAATAAATTTTAGCTGAATTTAGCAAGTACGTTTAAGCTAGTGAATCATTAATATCTATAATCAATACTTAAGTTTGAGGCTTTGAATAAAGGAAGTGCATTAGAATATTTAACCAATAATATTCTCTTTTAATAAATACCTCAAATAAACTTACATAGTAAAAAGAAAATAAGTTAAATTTAAACTATGTATAGGACAGTAATTATATATAGTGCATAGAAAAAATGTCTACTGGGGACATATAACATCTCTGAAAAGTATCACTAATAAAGTGTCAACTAACTGTGATAATCATGCACTAAAAGTGAAGCTAACTTAAGTTTTATGTTAAATGCTCATTATCGATAAGTAACACCATATCTTTGAAATAAAATTGTGCTGTTTGGATAATTTTGTGAGAATAGAATCAGTAAAACCTTAATGCTCTGTATAGATATAAAGATAAGTTTTTAGACATTAGGACAACAAAAAGCTCCAAGAGATTACTATCCTGATCGTGCCTTCTACTAACCATCAAAACTCAAATAAGATTTATTGGTGAAGTTAGTCTATATAAATAAGCTGGTATAACCTATCCAAACTTGACGAGTGGAATTCATAAATATAGAGACAATGTTAAACTATATTGAAATGACATGTTACATGCCTAATTTCTAAATAAATTTAAAACACATTTCCTGGGGTAAAGAAATGCCCATCAAAGCACCAATAAGAATATTCCTGTACCAGTCAACCATTGAACCCCCTTGTTCATACATCATGTATCTATCTATTCCTGTGCCCCCCAAGCCCCTAGCCAGGGACTGGTACTGGCCTTGTGGCCTGTTAGGAACTGGGCCGCACAGCAGGAGATGAGTGGCAGCCCAGAGAGCAAAGCTTCATCTGTATTTACAGCCACTCCCCATCGCTCATATCACTGCATAAAATCCTCTTCCTATCAGAACAGCAGCAGCATTAGATTCTTACAGGACTGCAAACTCTACTGTAAACTGTGCATGGAAAGGATCTAGGTTGTGGCTCCTTCTGAGAATCTAATTAATGCCTGATGATCTGAGGTGGAGTTGAGGCGGTGATGCTAGTGGTGGGGAGTGGGTGAAAGTATAGATTATCATTAGCAGAGAGGTTTGACTGCACCATAAATGTAATTCACTTGAATCACCCCCAAACCATCCCCTCCTCCACCACCCCCAGTCCATGGAAAAATCGTCTTCCCTGCAATGGGTCCCTGGTGACAAAAATGTTGGGGACCACTGCTCTATTCATCATAATGCAGCCCTAGTGATTTTTCAGAAATGCCACCCCCTGCATGGCTGCCTCTGGTTTTCTCAAAAATATCTAGACTGCTTTGCTCATGGAATGGGTATGATATTTCCTATCATATCTATCTGAGTCTCAGATTTGCACAAATTAACTCTAATTTTATATATCAATCTGATATCTTACTCTGAAATCCCACTGTGAGTAGTTCGAGTCATTCTGCATTTTATTTGTTTATCCAGTGGCTTTTTTGATCAACTAAGAACTGAAAAATTAGGTAAGTCCAATTAAAGTTTTGTTTTAAGCTTAACTTTTTCTTTTCTTTTCTTTTCTTTTTTTTGAGACAGAGTCTCGCTCTGTTGCCCAGGCTAGAGTGAGTGCCGTGGTGTCAGCCTAGCTTACAGCAACCTCAAACTCCTGGGCTCAAGCGATCCTCCTGCCTCAGCCTCTCAAGTAGCTGGGACTACAGACATGTGCCACCCTGCCCGGCTAATTTTTTCTATATATTTTTAGTTGTTCAGCTAATTTCTTTCTATTTTTAGTAGAGACAGGGTCTCGCTCTTGCTCAGGCTGGTCTTGAACTCCTGAGCTCAAACGATCTGCGCACCTCGGCCTCCCAGAGTGCTAGGATTACAGGCGTGAGCCACCGCGCCCGGCCAAGCTTACCTTTTTCTACTTTCTACTGGCCAGAACACTCATGCCTATGGAGTTATCCTGTCTAGTCCGTGAGGAAAACATAGCCCTTCATTTCTGTGGTTGTCCCTTGTCCTCTGCTGTTTGACTAATCTCACATCATTTTGTGTGTATGTGGAGATGGGGGAGTGGCTTCCTCAATACCTGAACCTATCCTCTCAACACAGGTGCTGTTTGTTCCTGGCTCAGCTAGGAAAAGACCTGCAGGTGCTGCTGGTGCATACGGGTGTCCAAAAGCACTCTTCTGTGGACAATTCCAGTCTTACAGATTCTCAGCCCACCTCACTTCCTATGCAGCCCTTGGAGTTGCTCCTTGACCAAGCATTTGCTCCCTTGGGGTGGGCACATCTTACTTTCCTGGAAAGATTATATGCTGAACTTTGGCATCAAGGAAGGCTTATGGGTTACTTGCATGCTAGTTTCAGGTCCCTGAAACCTGGGCCCTTCCTCTGGGATACGCCCTGTGAGACAAGAGAGTTCCCGTCATTTTCAGCCTGCTTCTTACTCATTCCTGCATCCTCTCCCCTCAGAGACTGAACAACCTTTAAAGTAATATCTATGAGACAAAGGAGAGAAACTGTCCTGCCAGGCATACCTTCTTTAAAGTCTTCTACATGGGACACCCGGCCCTCATATTTCACCAGAGAAGTCTGCAGTCTGCCCAATTTTGTTTGCTATATGTTTGCTACCAGCCCCATTCTTTTGTTAATAGATACATCTTGCCACAATGTCAACAGTATTTGTCAGTTAAAAAAAGCATAAAATTATAATGTGTTTGGTGTCTAAATTTAGTAGTCTTTCATAAAATTAATAACTAATATTAATCTTATATCTTTTAGAGGGCAGGCTTCCTCAAGACACTTTTCTAGAATTCCTTCCATAACCTTCTTCTGTCCCTCCGTCACTGGGTTGCTTGCACCGTACTGCACTGGTCTGTTGAGTTGTCTCTCTTGCCCACCAGGGCCATCATTTCATTCCATTGTGTCCTCTTCTCCTCTGGGCATGAAGCTAGCCATGCCACAGACCATGCCTATTCCACCAGCAAGGTCAAAAGGGAAGGAGAAATGCAATGAATAACAACAGGCACGTCAAATCAGTGAAAATTAAATCTTTGTTGTTATGAGCCATTATAATTTTGAAATAGGTTGCTGCTACAATATATCCTAGCCTAAAACAACTGATACAGCAGTAAATATATTGAATTAGTTGATTCACTTAGAAAATAACTTTAGAATATATCTTTAATTAAATAAAATGAAGTGCAATTACCAAAATATGTTAACATTCTTTTTTTTTTTATTTTTTATTTTATTTCAGCTTATTATGGGGGTACAAAAGTTCTGCATAGATATATTGCCCATGTCCCTCCCAAACCTTATCAATCTGAAATGTGGAGCTTGGTTTACTTAATTTTTGATATGAAGTGGCAAATTATTGTACAGTATAAGAATGTTAACAACATGCCACTTCATATCAAAAATTAAGTAAACCAAGCTCCACATTTCAGATTGATAAGGTTTTTGAAGGCTGCTATAGACTTGTTACAGAGAGACAGAGAGAAAGGTGTGTGTGTGTGTGTGTGTGTGTGAGAGAGAGAGAGAGACAGAGACAGAGAAAGCTTGAAAACACTGATAAATTTCTTAGTCTATCATGGTAAATGTTTCAGATGCAATTGTAAAGAATATTTTCTTTTCTTGGGTTTAGTGTTCTACAAAGTCAATTATGTCAAGTTCTTTGAGAATGTTGTTCAAGTCTAGTTTATCTGCTTTATACACTATGAAATTCTATTAGTAGATAGATAAATAAGAGGATTTTTGTTTCCTCTTGATTTGATCCCATTATAATTACAAAATGACTGAATCCTCAACTCTGTTTTCTCAGCTCAAAGTTTCTTTTGAAACTCTAATAAGTCAAATATAACAATTCAAAAAAAAATCACAATATATCAACTGGAGTTTATCCTAGGAATGCAGGATTGTTTTTACATTTGATAATTAATCAATGTAGTAGACAATCTAAAGTGTCTAAAGAAGAAAAAGAAACATTGTCATATCAATTGTTGCAGAAGAAACATTTGATAAAATTCAATATACAATCAAGAGCCACAAAATCTATAAATCTATCTGTATCCTTCTCCACATTTTCATTTTATGCTTCTATTAAAACAGATGGAGTTTCTCTCTACGTATCAACCATGAATCCCTCAGGTGTGTTCTTGATCCCCTCTTCTGTCCTTGAGGACATGTATGGATAAGGAATCCTTCCTTTGCATCATTAATCTATTTTTTACAGGACTATTTCTAAATGGCATCTCACTTTCTTAAGTCCTTTTCTCTCCTGAAAAAAAATCTATTCTAGTTTCAACTTCTCTATCTTTAGGTAGAATAATTTTTTCTATGAGATCTTAGCTCTTTTCATCACCTTTTCTAGGTCTTTATTCAAAAATTACCTTCTCAATATAGCCAATTCTTTCTATCCTATTTGAAATTATGTCCACTAACCTCTTTTGTAGGTTTGTTTTTTTTTCTTTAGAACACTTATCTGACATAGTTTATATTTTATTTATTTCACTCTGGCCATTTTCTTACCATTATAAAGTAAGTTCCAAGAGGCATATATTTTTATCCATTTTCCCCACTCTTCTATCATTAGAGGTTAAAGAGTATCTTGCATATAGTGTGCACATTCAAATTAAAGGACCATGGTTTAACCTTATAGCAACTCTCAAGGTACTTGGATACTCTTATTTTGAAACATTTCTTTTTTATGAGTTTCCCTTGCAACATGTTTTTTTATATCTCTTTTTAACCATTTTGGAAACTTTCTCTCTTTTGTAGTTTTTTGCTTGACTCAAGTACTATATGTCAGAGTTCCTTTCTCCTTACATACACATCCTCCTTGGTTGATTACTTTAGATAATTTTACTTTAAATGCATCTTAAGTACAAAGAATATCAAATTTTATCTCAATCCCAATCCTTTCCTCTGAGACCCAGACTTATTTACCAAACCCCTCACTCACACACCTCACAGGCATCTCAACTTAGATATGTCAAAAGTGGAATTCTTGCCTCTATTCCTACACCTATCCTTTAGCTTTAACCTACTCGTATCTTTTTCTCTCAGTCCTCTAGTCCCAGAAGTTTCCTTCTTTTCTTTCCATGTCTCCTGCTCCATGAAATAAACATGAATGTGTCCTCTTCCATCATTCCGTTGATATATAATCACTTGAGATACTATCAGCTGCCTGACTGCTGCAATTGCTTCCTTATTTTTTAATGGCAAATTCATCTCCTACCCAAACCACAAGAAGAGCAGAGATTTATTTCAAAAATATGAAGCTAACTACAGTCATCCTGGATTAAAATTATTTGTTGGCTTTCCATTACACATCAAATAATACCCAAACTCATCCACATGACCTACAAAGTTCTGAAAGTTCTGACTTTAAGTATGTTTCCATTGCCATTTTTCTTTTGGATTATTACATGTTCCCTTGGACATCTTATTTTGAACACTCTTATTACTACATTTCACATCACCTCTTTCATATTTCAGATCTTAGTTTAAGTCGTGTCAGAGAGGCTCATTCTCAATCGAAGCAGTTCTTGCTATGTCTTAGCCAATCTCATTGTTATTCGTTCTCTTCTAACATGCTTTGATAATTTATTTCACATGTATAGAAATATAATTACCATATGCATTTAATGGTTTATTATGTCTCCTTTCAAGTACAGATTCTTTAGCCAGACAGCCTGGTTCTGAATCTCGATGCTATTACTTTCTGACTAGGTAACCTCATTTTATTTAAGGTTTATTTAAGTCCTCGGTGCCTTGGTTTTGCATCTGTTAAATGAGGATTTTTGAGAAGAGCAAAAAAGTTAATAAAAATAAAGTACTAAGAGCTATCTCTCTCACACAGTAGACATCATGTAAGATTTTATAAAGGTTGTCACTGAAATTGTACTTATCATTAAAAAATACAATCTTAGTATTAGAATATGGGCAACCCAGTAGGATCTCATGACGTTTTTTAAAATTAATGAATGTTATTCCACTCAAAGTTTACACAACCTTGAAAGATGTGTTCTCAATTTCCACATGAGAGTATCAAGACAAAAAGTGAGTTTTATTTACAGATTCTGATCAGTTATATCAAAAATTAAAACTAAAAATACATTCATTCTGGTAGTTATCCCTTTAGGCAGACAGACATTCAGCAAGCCAGTGACTCAGGCGGCCCGTCAGTCACTCATTCAAAGGAATCATGTCAGTGTTTGAGGTTAAGGCTGAGGACCTAAAGATAAATTCAGTGCTGTGCTAGACAATATTCTTTCTTCAAGTATCTCACAGCTTAGTATCCCCACACTATCTCTAACACTTGTGATGAGTGCCTGGATGTACATATGAATACAGAGTTAGCCGAGCAAAAAAAGATACACAAAATTAAAAGCAAACGAGGCTACTAAGAGGACAGTCATAGCTTAGAAAATGCAGTTTAAGTGGATACTTGGAGACAAAAATGACTGAACATCAAATAAACATCAGTACCTATCAAAGATGAGTAACAGGAACTGGATTTACCTCTACCTTAAACAAAAAATCAGGCAAACCTATAAACAACAGTTTTCCAGATATTGGAAAATAGGCAATGAAAGAGGTTATCCCTCTGTGTTATGGATTGAATTGTGTTCCCCCAAAACATGTTGACATTCTAATGACAGTACCTGTGAATATGGCTTTATTTGGAAATAGAATCTTTACAGATGTGATCAAGTTAAGATTAAGTCATTTTAGACTAGGGTCAAATCCAGTATGACTGGTATCCTTATATGAGGATAATTTGGACATAGAATCACAAAGGGAAAACAGCCATTTGAGGACAGACGCAGAGATTGGACTGAAGCCTGTATAGCCAGGGAATGCCAATAATTGTTAGCAAACACTCAAAGCTAGACTAGGGAAGGAAGAATTGTCTGCTTCAGGTTTCAGAAGGAACACGATTCTACCAACACCTTGATTCCAGGCTTCTAACCTTCAAAATTATGAGGCAATAACTTTCCATTGTTTTAATATACCCAGTTTGTGGTATATTATGGTAGCCCGAGGAAACAAATACAAATTTTGGTACCAAGAAACAGAGGGCTGCTGGAAAAAAAAATACCAAAAATTGTAAAATTGAATTTGGAATTAGTTAATGTGTAGAGGCTGGAAGAATTTTGAGACACTTGATAGTAACAGCCTGGACTGCCTGAGTATATTGATGGTAGAAATATGGATGTTTGATCTTTTTTTAACGTGGCAGAGAACTTGGCTAAATTGTCTTCTTCTGTTTGGTAGAAAGTAGAATTTGTAAGTGATGAACTTGGAAAATTTTCAAGCAAAATATAGAAGGTGTAGGCTGGTTTCTCCTTACTGCTTATAGTAAAATGTGAGAGAACAGAAATAAATCAAGAAATGAACTGTTCAGCATAAAAGAGCAAGAACTTCAAGATTTGGAAACTGATTATCCTATCCACATTACCGAAAACGAGAAAGTGTGCTCTTAAGAGAACACCAAAGTTGTGCCTAGAAAACACTTTGCAAGAGAGATTAAATGTGTGGCTCGTTAATCTGCTCAAACATGTCCACAGAAAGCCACTCAGTATGCAGCAATCCCAGGGGTCCTCAGGGGAACTGTGGGGTTCCCAGAGTTCTAATACTATGCAAGCCACACCTAGGGGAAGGGAGGGAGCAGCAGGCCAAAGTGCCTCTAGGGACAAGGAGCACACCCACTTGGGAGGTCCCAGCTTGGGAAATGAAGGTGTTTGTGCCCCTCTCAGCAGAGATGCAGGTACAAAGCTGGGTCCTGTAGGAGAAGAGAGGGGGCCCACCCCAGAGACCAAGCAGCACTGGTGTGTGGGAACGGACATGGAGACAGGGACCTCTTCACTCACCTCCCAGTGCTGCAGACAAAGCCACAGCTGCTCCCTTGGGGTGTCGGTGGGGGTGTACCAGGGGATGGTCATGCCAGGGCATGCGGGGGAAGACAACATGGCATGCCATGGTCATGCCAGGGCATGCGGGGGAAGGCACTGTTGGCATGCCCACCATGCCCAGACGTGCACAGAGGGTGGGGCCCACACCCCTCCCTTGAAAGAGTGGCGGTATTTCTATAGCTACCCTGCCCAGGAAATCTCAGCCCCTGTGGGAGGCTGGATCCTCTGCAAACGTTTCCTAACACCTACCCAGGCTGCAGCAGGCGCAGGGGGCCCACAAGTCTCAGGGGAATTGTGGGGTTGCCGACGTTCTGACACTTTGGACAGGCTGCCCCGAGGGGCAAGAAGAGTGCAGCACGCTGGGGTGACCCTTGGGTCAAAAGGAAACCAGAGGATTTGCTCTCCTACCTTTGAGAGTTCCCCCTGGTGAGCTGAGGGTGTCTACTCTCCGCCCAGTGGGGACGCACGACAGTGCTGAGCTTTGTAGAGACGACGACAACGACCAGGGGGTACTGCTGCTCAGGAACGGACGTGGAGATGGGGACTTCTCCTCTTCTGTGGGCTCGCTCCTTGTAGCGCAGCCACAGCTGTTCCTGCAGCGGGGTGGAGCCAGCCCATGGCGGGGGGAGTCTTTCCAGGGCATTTAGGAATGGCTTCACCCCCCTGACAGTATGCACATTGCACCTGGGCTTGCAAGGATGGTAGAGCTCATGTCCCTCCTTTTAAGGAGTGACGCTTTCTGCAGTAGAGTAGGCGGTTGAGCAGTGAAGCTGTTTGTTTTGGTCTGAGGGAAGATTTGCCCCCAGGCCACCAGGGCAGGAGCTGCAGGACAGGCATCTCCCACAGCCTTCAGCAGCATCACAGCCTGGAAGAAAAGGACAGCATCTGTCTGAACTGAAAGTCAGGAGTCCTGGGGCAGCGGTTCAACAGGGAAGTGGATCCCTTGTGTGACTGCCCAGGCCCTGGAGCTGGTTCAGTTCTATCCCTCTTTATCCCTCCTGCCCCCCACCTCCCACTCCCAGAGACCTCCGCACACTTCAAGGTCAGCTCCCCCCAAGACCCCCATCAGGGCTGGTAATCTACTCATCACTGAAATGTGCAAAAGTGAGCTTAGGGGTCCAGCTCCACCCAGATTTGTCTCCTCCCCCAAAGCTAAGCAGGGCATGCAGGGCACTGGGCATTCCACAGACCACCTCATTGCCTGAGCAAACCGAGACCCAGCACACACCAGGTGGCTCTTGATGCAACGGCTCTTACGCATAAGTGCCGTCTACTGGCCTAGTGATTGAACTGCAGTCCAATACACTACTGCTACAATCAGGATGTGAGAAAACCAACGCAAAAGGCTATCTATCACCAACCAAGGGACACATACAGAGCCTTGGACCCCTGAAAGTACCCATAATTGAAGCTAAATTAACAAATACAACATACATAACAGGCATACTCTCAGGGAAAAAAGTTAAAAAAATTAAGCAGTCCCATCCAAACGGATGTACTTTCAAAAATAAGAAGTGACAGCTTATCCAGATGAGGAGGAACCAGTGTAAGAACTCTAGCAGTATGAAAAAACAAACTGTTTCGACACCCCCAAAGGATCACCCACTGCTCTCTAGCAATGGATCCCAAACAAAAAGAAAAATCTCAAATGATAGATAAATAACTTAAAATATGGGTTGTAATGAAGCTCACTAAGATCCAAAGGAAAATTGAAGACCAACACAAAGAAACCAAAAAAGTAATACAGGATATGAATGAAAAATTTACTAAAGAGAGATATTTCTAAAAAGTTAAACAGAATTTCTGGAAATGAAAGACTCATTGAAGGAATTACAAAATGCAGTTGAAAGCTCAAACAATAAAATAGACTAAGCCAAAAAAAAAAAAAAAAAGAATTTCAAAAGTTGAATACAGGTCTTTTGAATTAACCCAGTCAGATAAAAATAAAGAAAAAAGAATGAAAAGAAATGATCAAAAGCTACAAGAAATATGAAATTATGTAAAGCATTCAAACATACAAGTCATAGGTATCCCAGAGGGAGAGAAGAAAACAGTACAAATGTGGAAAACCTATTTGAGAGGATCATTGAGGAAAAATTCCCTGGCCATGCAAGAGATTTAGACATTCAGATACAAGAGGTTCGGAGCACACCACAGAGATACATTATAAGAAAGACTTTACCAAGGCATGTAGTTATCAGACTATGTAAAGTAAATGTGAAGGAAAAAATTTTAAAAATATCAAGCCAAAAACATCTAATTACCTGTAGAGGAAAGCCCATCAAACTAAGAGCAGGTTTCTTAGCAAAAAGCTTACAATCCAGGAGAGACTGGTGTCCTATTTTCAGTATTCTCAAAGAAAAGAACTATCAGCTACAAATATTGCATCCTGCTAAACTGAGCTTCATAAATGAAGGAGAAATAAAGTCTTTCTCAGAAAAGAAAACACTAAGGGAATTAGTCACCACTAGACTGGCCCTACAAGAAACACTTCAGGGAATCTAAACAGAGAAACAAACGGTCACTACTCACCATCATAAAAACAAATAAAACTAAAAAACCCACAGGTCTCACAAAAACAATTTCACTATTGAGAATACAAAACAATCGGTTTACATCATTATGATGTGAAAAGAACCTCACATATCAATATAAACTTTGAGTATAAATAGACTAAATGCCCCACTTAAAAAACATAGATTGGTGGAATAGATAAAAAAAAACAAAACAAACAAAAAAAACAAGCATATGCTTCCTTGAAGAGACTCACTTAACTGATAAAGACATTTATATACTCAAGGTAAAGCAGTGATAAAAGATATTCCATGCAAATGGAAACCAAAAGTGAGCAGAAGTAGCTATAGTTATAGCAGATAAAAAGACCTTCAATCAATAACAGTTAAAAAAAAGATAAAGAAGGTCATTATATAATGATAAAGGTATCAATTCAACAAGAAGATATAATAATCCTCAATATATACACACCCAACAGTGGAACACCAAGATAAATGAAACAAATAGTACAGGACCTAAGAAAAGAGGTAAACAAGTCAATAATAGTGGGGACTTCAACAGCCCACTGGAAGTAACTAGATGGATCACTGAGGCAGAAAATCAACAAAGAAACAATGGACTTCAACTGGACTTTACAACAAATGAGCCTAATAGTCATTTGCAGAACATTCTACTTAACAACTGCAGAACTTCTCATCAGCACATGGAACATTTTCCAAGATAGAACATATGTTAGGCCAAAAAAAAATTCTCAATAAATTTTTAAAATTTGAAATCTTAACAAATATATTCTCAGACCACAGGAGAATAAAACTAGAAATCAATTATAAGAAGAATACTCAAAACTATAAAAATATGTGGAAATTAAATAATCTCCTCCTGAATTATCTTTGGGTCAATGACCAAATCAAGACAGAAATTAAAAACTTTTTTAAAGAGTGAAATTAGTGACAAGCAATCCTAAGTGGAAAAAAAACAAAAACTGGAGACATTACATTACTTGACTTCAAATTTTGCTTCTAGGTTATAGTAAGTAAAACAACATGGTACTGTTACAAAAGTAGACATATCAATCAATGGAACAGCCATGTACCTAAATGAACTAATCTTTGGCAAAGTTGACATACACTGGGGAAAGGACACCCTTTTCAATAAATGATGGTGGAAAAATGGGATTACCATATGCAGAAGAACAAAATTGGACTCCTTTCTCTCAGAACCATACATGAAAATCAACTGAAGATGAATTAAAGTGTTAAATATAAGGCCTGAAATGATAAAAATTCTAGAAGTAAATTTAAGGGAAACACTTCTAGACATTGGCCTAGACAAAGAATTTGTATCTAAGACCCCAAAAGCAAATGCAATAAAAACAAAACAAACAAATAACAAACAAAAACAAATGGGACTTAATTAAACCAAAAAACTTTTGCATAGCAAAAGAAACAATCGAGTAAATAGACAACCTTCAAAATGAGAGAAAACATTCACAAACTGCATCATGAAGTTAGAATGTATAAAAGTCAGAATTAAATGGAGATGTGACTTACACCAAAGTAATAATGAAGGCAAAAAGAATATCATAGTTGGAACTGCAGAGAATCTTCACAAATATCGTGATCGTCCTGTATGTCTGAAGGATAATGCTTAGCAAATCACTGTTTTATCTTTACCTTCCCAATACTTCAGTACTAATTGCCTTCTATTAATATATATGTTCCATAAACATTACAGGAAAGAGTAGATTTAACCCCAACAGTATGTAGTAAACAAAAATTAGATGCTGCTTAATAACTGAAAGAAATAAAATTAAGAAAACAAGGATATGAAAAAAGTAAAAAAAATACGTTTACTTTTTTCTGTAAAATCAAGAAATTCTAGCACACTCTTCCTTTAATTAAAACTGAATAGAAGTTTAACCTGAGCAAAAACTTCTTAATTGGAACGAAGCCATCAGAGACGTAGATGGCAGCTGCTAGTGTACTGGTCAACAGAGACAATGATCATGCTGACTTAGGTGACAAAGCTGCTATTGCAAGTGTTACCTTGTGAATAGAGTGACATAGGTGGCAATTAAGGGGGAAACACCTATCTGACAGCGAGGGCAGTAAAAATGAACACCAGCAGGAAGATACAACATGAAGTGAAGTAACAGAGGGCAAGAGAGCTAGTTTCTAGAAAGAATAAACAAACTATTTTACCTAAAATTATCATTGATCTTTGTTAATTGTCTTAATAGAATCCACTAACATTGATAGGTTAAAGGATGATAAAGTATCACATTGCTGCAATTAAATATACAATTATGATGATAATGGTTAGAATTTAGTGTTTGATAGTTTTATCTTTCAACTACATCAGTAGCATATTCACACCCCTGTGACACCCCGAAGCTGTTCAGAATGCTGTGCAAGATTACAACACACAGGCAATATTTTTCTCTATTGCTTTCTTCAACCACAGAACATCAGAGCCTGCACTGAATCACTTGTGTCCTTGCTTTTCATTTGTAAGTGTCAGTTAAAAAATGCATTTCGTGTCTTCTCTAAATGGTAATCCCGTATTTATATCTCTTTTATTTATTTTCTTTGCTTCAGTTTGTTACTACACACTATCTCATGCAGGCCTAACAGATTTTGGTATAAAATACAGTAGATACAAAAATAGACGGAATAATAAAACTTTATATTTGCAGAAGTATTCTCAATTACCATCAGTCTTAACACAAAACTACAAAGAATGTAAGGCAGAATTTATTATCCCCGTTTTATAAATGAAGACCCAAGTGCTCAAAGAAGTGATATATTCTGTATAAAGGCATACTGTTGTTAAACTTTGCTACATTTTAAACACAAAAAGTTAATAGAGTCCATGAAAGTCTCAGCACAAATTTTATCCAATTCCACTCATGGAACTTCACCTGCCATCGCTGAGTTCGTGACCTGTCTTCATTTCTCAGGGGTCTATACAGCAAGCACCAGATTCCCTTTCCACTGCCTGGTAGTGAGTACCTTGATTCAACACGGGCAACTAGATCAAGTGCATACTCTGTCATGGCCATAACTCTTACCTTGTTGAAAAACCAAATTGCTAATTCCTAATGAAATGTGTATGTGTGGGTGTTAGAAATATATATTAGAAATATATTAGAAATATATACATATGTATATTCTAATCACATACATATTTGAAGTACTAGAACTTTTTCAAAGTTCACCTGTAGAGAGAACTATAGGCTTTATTTCATCAGAGTAGAACAATTTTATATTCCAACAACCAACTCTCTCTCTCTCTCTTTCTGATATCTAGGCATAATTAAAATTTAATTATGAGAAATTTCCCTGATTCATCAAAGTTCATCCAAAATATAATTCCTATAAATTAACGGTGTCAGTACTCTCAGATTTGGGCTGAATTGGTTAAGTCATTTCAAAGAAAATATGTCTCCTTGGAGAGTTTGAAAAGACTAGGCTAAAATTTGGAGAGAAATATAATAAATGAAGTTTTCATACTATTTATATCTCCTTTTCTGTAAAATGTCCTTTATAGAAGTAGTAGATCTAGTCTAGGTACACCATAAAATTTCTAATACCCATTGCTGAATTAAATCAAAGCCAAATGACCATATGGTTAAATTAGTCACCATGGAATACTGCTTTTTGAAATTCTTTTTACTTAGGCTACAGCAATCCCCAGCCAATCCTGATGCATTAAGAATGTCTGACACATTAGCATATTTTATAATTGGGCTGAGAAATGATGTTACTATTAATTTATTTTTGAGATATTAACTTGCTTTTAAAGAAAGTACTATGAATAAATGTCAGAAATATTTATGACAACATTTATGATTGTTATATCAGGTATGTCCTTGAAATTCTAAGCTGCATTAGCATGAAGAGTACTGTGCCTTTGAAGAAAGTTCTCTTTGGATTATATCAAGGCAAATTGTAGTTTGAATCATGCTATGGGCCAGGCCAATATGGATAAGGAAAAAATGGCACAGACCTCCCCCAAATTTACTGCTATTAATATAATATAGTTAATGTAACATAATCATTAGTAATATAAGAATAATTCAGATGAATTTTTAAATAGTCATTCGTACTGATATTATTTTTTATGAAACTGTATTACAATTTTATTTTATAGAATGGTGCTTAGCATTTAATTATGCATGGTTAATGTTTTTACTGTAATGATTCTACATAAATCTTGTTTTCTTCTAAAATTTCAAATTATTCATGGTAGGGAAATAAGCTACACATCCTTCTCTTGTAGTATCTACTTTTATTAAAGACTTAAAATTATCTTTTACTTCACTTTTTAAAATAAAGTTTTAAAGTGGCTTAGATAATACCTGTTTATTAGACTATATCCAAAAAAAAAAAGGTTTGACACCTTAAACATATGAGATACTAATAAATAATTTATCCATCAATATAGAGTCTTAAATTTATTATAGGCATGCCTGTGGACTTATACAATTTATTATAATTGACAAATTAGGTTAAATAAATCAAATATATGGAGACATGGCCATTGAGATAATTAGACTTAGGTCATTAGTGAGATCTACTTGACTCCTAATATTTGGGTACAAGAATAGTGCTTTCCATAGCTTGTATCTTATATGTTTTTAAATATACCCATGCACACTCATTTACAAGTCCTTGATAAATTAAGTCAGAATACTCAATAAAACAACATTTAAAAGAAATAAAAGTTTATTAAAATAAGAATTTTCACATTTTCCTTGTGAATAGGCAAGGGGAAGGGGTGGGGTGAATAAAGTGGAGATAAAGACAGCATTTCTTCCGGTCTTTAAACACACTATTTAAATTTACTCTTTTTTAAGAGCTATAGAAGGACTAGTGTTTCCACAGAACACCTTTTAGGAAATGATAACTTAGGATTTCTAATGCTACTGTGCTGTTTGGAAAAAAAATCCATATTCCTTTTTCTTCTGCTTCTATAGTTATATATTCAATGTTCCCACAAAATAGTTAGGAAAGAATTTATTTATTACTTTACAACTCAAAATGACAGATGGTGGGGGGAGAGAGAGAGAAGGTGCCCCTGGAAAAATGATGTATTAAACAGAGGATCTTACCCAGTTTTAGCTATAGTTTTTTTTTTTTTTTTTCCCCACGCAACAGAACTTTTTCTAATGACCTGTCAAATAATTAAAGAAAAAGAGATAACAATGCATAATATATAATTGCACATAAAATGTATTCACTTCATTTCACTTTGCTTTTTAAATCATAAAAGCACCATTGAAGGACGAGAGCATTTTTTTTTTTTTTTTTTTTTGTCCGTGTCCATCATGGCTTATAGCACTTTAAAACAATGCTGAAGATCACATTAGTACTTAGGAGAGTTTCTGAGTAGCTATAAGATGCCTTAGTTTGGGATATTTGTAAAGGAGATTCTGAGGTAAGAGGAGGTGCAAGGAGCAATGACCAGGGACTGGGAATTTAAAACAAGGGTGGGAAGCTGTCATTAAAGGATATCTTATTTAGTCAACATCCACTGTGGGTAACCAGAGCTTCAACCCAGAGGGAAACTGCAGGAAATGTTGTAAATTACATGTGTCAGAATTATCTCGCTGGATGGATGAGGGAGCTGAGATTTTATACATCAATCCCTTTCAGGCATTAGTTGTGGAATGATCTGAGGACTGTTCATTTCCAGGCACTTAAGACCTGTCATGTGCTGATTGTCATCTTCTATGGTTGACAAAAGTTCTTAGGCACAGAGAAGAAGAAACTTGCAGGTGGAAATCCACTGAAGCATGTTGAAATTTATGAGAGGTTGGAGTGTAGCACTGTCAGCCTCTGGTAAAGTCTACCATTCTCATCACTCAAATCCATCTGTGGCCCATCTTACATTCTTTTCATCCTGTTATTACTTCTTCAAGGTCATGACCCGTCACAATTTCTAAGAAGGATACTTCGAAGGATTAATGGGCAAGCCATAGTTCCCCCTAAGGCAATGAGTCCTGAGGTCACAAATAATATTCATTATATCCTGTTCTAGCAGACATTTTAGCGTCCCTTTGCTTTCTAACAGAACTTTTCCTGATCTAAGCTGCTTGCCGGTGGGGTACCCCTAGGGATGTGCTGGTAATTTCTTAACTGCTGGCTCCCCAGGTGCCTTCCAACCTCAAAGTTATTATGTTTCCTTATGGTTTGTTAACAGATAAGACAAAAGTGAAACTGCAAAACATACTTCAAAGCTTCACTCATTTGTCAGTGACATGAACAGCATTTTTGCTGAGTCGAACAATAGTTTCTGAATGCTGGAAATATATTTTCTCCATTATTTGTATTAATCACTATGTAACAGTTATAAACCTCACACATGTTGACATGTAATCTTCACTTTTGACATTTTCTCCATCACTTTTTAAAATCTAGACCAGGGATCAGCACATTTTCTCTGTAAAGGAACACAGAGTTCCTTCTTATATTTAACTTTGTTGGCCACCTATAGTTCTGTTACATATTGTTCCTTTTCTTGTTTCCTTTTAGTTTGTTTTTAATAAACTCATAAAATGTAAACATCATTCTTAGCTCATGATCTTTAGAGGAAAAAGACCATAGTCAGATTTGGCCTGTAGGCTATAGATTGTTGACATTTGTGCTAGACAATCAACAAGACAGAAAAATCAAGCTCTGATTTGTACATTTACCAATTTCCATGGTATAAATACTCCTACTACAGCCAATTTCAAGCTATTCTTGTAAAATTGGAAAGAGAGGTATAGTAGCAACCCACTACATACTATTTCCTGATAAATAAATAAATAAATATCTCAGAAGCATACATAAAATGTAGTGAATCAATTAAGACTATGAGTTTTGTGTATTTATTACCTTTGGTCCTTAATTTCTTTAATTGCAAGTTTAAATAATTTAATTTTTAGACAAGACTATGTTTATCAACCAGCTCAGAAATTCTTACTATTTTAACAATTCTCTTTCCTAAGCTAGTCTGAGCCACCTCCAGCACATTACTGGGAAACCCCAACCTTCATCTGGCTGCAATTTCCTATTTATGCTTATCTGTTGATAAAAAACTAACACTTGCTTCCCTCATGAATCTCTTCATTTTCAAATTTCTTCTTCTCTGTTCCTGTCATGTAAAAAAACCTCATATCCTCATAATAATCCATATCAATTATCCAGCCAGTAGGGTAACTATTTCATTTGCCTGTTGGTTTGTTGTCATGGGAACACCATCACTCCTAGATAGTAGTCATAACTTCAGCTTTGGTAGAATCCTTACTGTTCCCATTGTAGAACTGTCTCTCCCATTGAAAATGGGATTTCCAGACAAGTTATGATTAAAACTGAGGTGACAGGAAGAACAAATTCCCCAGCTGAACCACTGGGATTAATGGTGAGACAAGCAACTCTAACTTTCACTCCTTGGTTTCCAGACCAAGCACTGAAGCGGATATATATGATGGTCGAAGTATGTACCACAGTTTGTATCTTGTAGGACAGTACACCAATCCCACAGGGGATCATCTTAACCTGTGTCCTTAGAGAAGTGTTTTAGTCAGTTTGGGCTGCTATACCAAAATATCATAGATGGGATGGCTTAAGTAACAAACATTTATGTCTCAGAGTTCTGGAGGCTAGGAAGTCCAAGATCAAGGTGCTGGCCAATGTGGTTCTCTGGTGGGGGCCCTATTCCTAGCCCCCAACTTCTCACTGTAGCCTCACATGGCAGACAGACAGAGTGAGAGAGAGAGAGAGGGAGAGTGTACACACATGCACGTGAGCTCTAGTTTCTCTTCCTCTATTATAAGAACATTAATCCCATCCTGGGGCCACCAGCCTAAACTTAAGGCCCCATGTCCAAATATTATCCAAATACTATCACATGGGGCTTATAGCTCTGACATATGAATTTTGGCAGGGGGGACACAAATAGTCAGTCTCTAACAGGAGGACATTTCAAACACTATCAGTGTGGAAGCTTCTAAGTGAAAGAATTTATGATAAAACCAGAGTAGAGACCATTGTTACAACTCCACTGTAAAGTGGTTCACCTTGTCTGTGCTCATTCCCAAGCAGGGTCCCAAGATGATAAATAAGACATACTGGTAAGCCCTCAGATAATGATCTGAGTGAGACATTACAAGCAAGGGAGGAACATTTATACGCAGAACAGTAAATATATATCACTTCCCTCTCCCTGGTGGAAGGGCTATGCCATAATCAACCTGTTACCACCTGGCAGGCTGGTATCCACAGTGTAGGGTACAATAACCCAGTCTTAGTCTCTATGTGTTTTCCTATGGTTTAGGCATTCAGTATCACCAGTATCTAGATCTGTCTTCATGAGAGAAGACTCAATGTTATTGGCCCCATGAATAGCTTGTTTCCCACCACTGAATGGCCATTGTTTCACCATTGCTGCTCTATTCATGGGGCCATTATGCCATTACTTTTGTATTAGTGTTAGTTCAGACTATGTGTCTAAAAGCCAGGGAAATAGCTGGGAATTCCCTTTTCTCCAGTAAATGATTCTCTGACAAATGGCTGTAGTTACTTTGGGGGAAAAGTTGGGAAAGTTTCTGCTTTGTACACTTTCCGTGGTGTTATGAGGTCCTTTTTCAAGGTGATCTGGGCTCCACATAATGAGTTCAGGTTCTGATGCTGATTCGTGTCTGGAAACTGGCTAAGATGTCCCTTTGGTTTTAGGTTATATAAACTTCTCATGTGTCTTGCCCCTAGGAACACCATGGTATATTAGCCATTGCTACAAATCTTTGAGAGTTGTTTTTTTTTCCCTGGCTTTCATTCTGCTTCTTACAGTAATATGTCTACCTTTCTTCTGAAAGTAGAATGTTGCTACTTGGCCCCTGCTATTGAAGAATCCTCACCTAAGAGGTAAGTTCTATAACAAGTTCACTGCCATCAACGCTGGTGTCTCAGTGATACTCATGTCCCCATGACATAGCCATTGTTGTGTGTTTTATTGAACAGAGTGCCTCTAGTGCTTCCTGGTAAACACAATAAGCTGTCTGTTCTCTGGTCTTATGAAATATATTCATACTAGCATGCTCACCCCATTGAGCTTTTTGATCCCTTTTTTAATACTTTGCCAAATTAATTTTATCATTTCTACCTTATTAATTTTAAGCAATTTATTTTTTCAGGCTCCAAATAGAAATTCCAGCAGTGTATTGGGACTGGCTCCTGGTGTACTTTGCAGTGCATAAAATCCTGAGTTACGAGAGAGTGTGTTTCATCAAGAAATTCTCCTTATCAATCACTATATTCTCCTTCTTGTGCAGGCTTGGCTCTGTAGGCTCAGGAGACTCACCTGGGATGTGAACTATACTTTCTTTTCTGTTCTACTGCTCTCATAATCATGTTCTGGAAATAGTTTATCAGGCCAATTTGCCTTCCAGTTGAAGGAAATGAGATTCTTGCTATCATAAAGGCCTTCTGACATTCGTACCATGCTTGGAGACAATTGGTGGTGATTTAAACCTGTAATTTTCTTTTTTCAAGGCATTAATGATACCTAAGAACAACCACCCAACCAACTTCAAGGTCATAATTACCATTGACAGCTTATCTTTTTAATGCTAGGGATATTACATATTTTTGTTCTAATAATCTACTATATAGATTTTCATCACACTGTACAACATTTGAGATTCTTAGTAACCTTATAGCATGTTAGAGACTGCCACCATCAGCAATATGGTACTTTTTGTCATCAGTTTGGTTAATTATTCAACCTTATATGATAATATATGTGTAAACAATTTATTTGGCAGGTGCGAGGAACATAAGTTTGGAGTGGAGAATTGATAAATGAAGGAAAAACAGTCAATTAAGGCAATAAAGTGTTCATTATTAAGCTAGTTATGACTATAAGTGATGAGTTTATATCTGTAGGGAGACTCTGGGAAAGCCATTTAAAACAAATGGTTCAGAATTCTCTCATCAGAGGAGAAATGGTGGTGGGAT
Organism: Varecia variegata; assembly: GCA_028533085.1. Lineage (NCBI taxonomy): Eukaryota > Metazoa > Chordata > Mammalia > Primates > Lemuridae > Varecia > Varecia variegata. Next base: position 4,725,789 of record CM052450.1, on the reverse strand, counting down.
ATTTATATACCAATTCTTATCAGTCATGTCTGAGGGCTGCTCCCAATGTTTGTTAATTCCTAGTACTTTAGGCTCACAAAAACAGAACGATTTTCCAGTGTTGGAAGAAACCTCAGGTACAGAGATGCAAATAGACTACTAACAATATATAATTCTAAATAACTTCTTGTTAATATTGCCCACTGCTACTTATAAATTGTCTTGCATTAAAAAAGTTTGTCTTTTTAAAAATCTCACATAAGGTATATCATTTCTTTAAAGCATCTGTCCTTAAAAATTACTTTTGTTACATATAAGTGGTAGGTAATTTTATATATATAATTATTTTCATAGAGAAATGCATAACACATATACATAATGTATATTCATAGAGAAATATGGATATATGTGCAATCTCATAAAAAACTAATACTTTCATTGTTTTTATAAAGGGATATAGATATTTACCTGTCTAATTATATAAATATTATACTTATTCTACTGTGAAACTGATGATTATTGAATATAGTTTCATGGTTTCTGAGATTTCTTTTATAAAGACTTAGAATACACACAAACATGTTTTAATAGATACTTTGCTCTAATCTTTATTTTCTTTGAAGTAAAATTAGAATAGTCACTCCCATTTTTTCAAAAATCAGATACATTAAGGAAAAAATATTTGTTATATCTAAACTTACAATAAATTTTCTCAAGATTACTTGAACTAAGTGAAAATAAAGAATTAACTAAACTTTTCTAACTATCGCTGTGTGCCAGAAGTCTTTCAATATTATGACATTTAAAAGCCCATTTTCTAATTTCTAGGCAATGTTTTTGTTCCAAATTTTAGTTCTTTAAGGTAACAATATCTGGAAGCATTTTGAAGATAAACACAAAGGCAATTCAATGATTATGACTCATTTTTATATAATGGAACCATCTTCAAGGATTTCATCCTAAAATGCCTCTTTATTTATATCCTTAAGCATTTTAGTTTTTCTAAGGTTTTGATTCTTATAAAAAAATAAAGAAATACTATTCTTTGACCTTGAGGAGCTTCTAGTATTGTAATAGATAAACAGTATTTTTAAAGCTTTAATACTTTTTAAGGCAAAAATGACCTAGGGACATATTTTATGGATGTCGCATCTCCACCATTTGTGTTCATCTACCAGGAAATGTTGGCTTTCAAGGAATTCATAGAAAAAGAATTAAATTTGATATATTACTATGATATCTGCTATTATATAGGATTTTTGTTGCAATTTAATGAAAAATTAATTTCTTAAATTTTAAGTTCATTGCTCATTATTACATACTTCAGTGAACCACAAAGAAGTATGCATGTTTCCTGATAACACAATTACTGCTTCTCTATTTGAAATTTCTGAAGATAAAGAGAAAAAAATAAAGGAAAATTTAAAATGTACAAGTTGACTTAATCTGTTTTGTACTGCTATGACGTACCTGAGACTGGGTAATTTATATTGAACAGAAATTTCTTGGCTCATTGTTCTGGAGTCTGAGAAGTCCAAGACAGAGGGGTTGGCGTGTGGCGAAGGCTTTCTTGCTGCATCATAGCATGGTGGAAGGGCAAAGAGAGAACAAAGTTGCTCCTGCAATGACAGCATTGATCTGTTAATGAGGGTAGAGTCTTCATGGCCTTAGCACCTCTTAGAGATTCCATCTCTTAATACTGTTACATTGGGGATTAAGTTTCCAACACATGGATTTTGGGTAGCACATTCAAACTATAGCCCAATATATTTTTGAATGTGTACAATGAGCATACTCAGAGTTAAATAATTTTGGAGAAGTTATGATTAATTTTTTTTATATATTGAGTCATAGTTTAGTTTTTTGTTATGTCTCCTTGGGTAATCATTGTTTATACACACACATAAATGCACTGAATAACTATTCTCATCTTGTGAATATGTCAATTCACTAATTGCACGTGTATGTATAGATCCATATCATTCACAACATCAAAAATTCTTTGATATCTTTATTCTAACTAGGGTCTGACTAGGTAGAACTCAAGTAAGATTTGAACGAGGAAATAAAAAAACCAAACAACAAAGCAAAACAAAAAACCCTGTCTAGCTGTGGATGATGATACTGGCCCCAGTATCATTTTCATTAAGGCTAAAGCAATGGTACTAACAACAGAAGTTCCTCAGATAGCAGTAATTATAATTTCATGTGTCCAGCTTGGGGGAAGTAGTAGGTTTATATATTCTGGATAACACCATGATCCCACTTTTGCCTTTTGGATCTATTTCTAAATTAAATTTTTCTCTTTTGTTCTTGACACTGATACAGGGAGGTTGAGAAAAAGTTTAATGTTTTTTTTGTTTGTTTTAAGAATAAAGTTCTTGGCCGGGCGCGGTGGCTCACGCCTGTAATCCTAGCACTCTGGGAGGCCGAGGCGGGTGGATCGCTCAAGGTCAGGAGTTCGAGACCAGCCTGAGCAAGAGTGAGACCCCGTCTCTACTAAAAATAGAAAGAAATTATCTGGCCAACTAAAATATATATAGAAAAAATTAGCCAGGCATGGTGGCGCATTCCTGTAGTCCCAGCTACTCGGGAGGCTGAGGCAGAAGGATCGCTTAAGCCCAGGAGTTTGAGGTTGCTGTGAGCTAGGCTGATGCCACGGCACTCACTCTAGTCCGGGCAACAAAGCAAGACTCTGTCTCAAAAAAAAAAAAAAAAAAAAAGAATAAAGTTCTTTTGATTTTTACTTCCTCCCTGCTTCCTTTTATTTTTTCCTTCCTTCCTCCCTTGCTTCCTTCATCTTCCTTCCTTTCTTTCCAATATCTTCAGAGGATCATATATATACATATATAAAAACAAGAGGTTTGCATAGGGAATTATACATTAAAACTTGGTGTATGCTGCCTCCTCAAATTAGTGGGTTTATGTCTTCAGATAATATCCATGCTCAGCTTGTTAGTCATGTTTCAGAAACTCAATGGCAAAAAATAAATAAATAAATAAAATAAAATTTTCAAATTGAAAAATATTGTGGAATCTAAGAAGAAAAAGGGGACTCTAGGAAGACCCGTGAACTGGGGTGGTGGAGGGTTGATCTTTACTAATTGCTAAACATTTTCAGAAAATATAAGCATTTTAAATACTGTCTTGGAAAAGATTTTATAGTGTAAATATTTTCCAACTTCTCAGTAGGAAATTTCTACCAGTTGAAATTGATGTTTACAGAAATATGAACATCTGGAAAAATTTAAAGTCATTGTAGTAATACTAAATATGGTAAATGTTCCTGTTTCATTATTTGTTTTCTCTCTTTATTCCATTGTTGCAATTTATATTATAATCTCTGGTTAGGAACACTAATGGTTTTCCAAACTGTTCTTTGTATCTGATTTAGATGACAACACATTGCATGGATTAGTGAAGGGAATTGGTGAATAAATTATAAATTATTTCAGTATTCACATTTGATTGCAGAATTTGCATTCAAATGTGTATGTGTTCAATTCAGTTATTTTTCTGGTAGATTTTAATTTTAAATCAGCTATTTCATTTGATTTTATAAAAATTTATTGTCAGTAAATTTGCTCATTATATCTATTTTATAGAGAAGGAATGGAAGCATAGGGAGTTAAGTAACAGCTAATAGGTAGAAAATCTGAAATGAAATCCTGGCAATCTTGCTCCAGGGTTTCTTATTCAAGTATTAAGCGTGAAACAAACTAAAACAAAAGGAAAAAGAAACAGAAAAAAGAGAGAGGGAGGGAGGAAGGAAGGAAGGAAAAAGGAAGAAAGAGAAAGAGAGTAAGAAACAAGGGAAGGAGGAAGGCATGAAGAGCATGAAGGAAGGAAGAAAGAAAAACAGAAAGAAATAAAAAAGGAAGAAAGAAAAAATATTGAAACAGCACATGGAAAATGTCCTTAAAATAATTTCAAATTATTACATAACCAGACATTCAGTAAATATAAATATAACTGAATAGGGGCAAGCAAACTTGTCAATGGAATGTACCTTTGAAAATTTGAGTCATTTTTCCTGATAACATAAAATTTGCTTTCAGATAGATTAAAATTTTTGCTAAGAAGTTAATGAAAATATTTTTTTTAAAAAAGGAACATGAATTTGAGGAAAGAACAATGCTCTTATAAATCTAGAACAAATTGAGTTGCGACAGATGCTGGAGATAACCTAAAAGGATTAAGTTTGAAGAGAAAAGAGGTGAAAAAGAAAATAACGCTTTCTGTTCAGCAGAGTGAGAGGTGGTCACTCAGTCAGGCATAAACAGTCTCCCTGTTTATTTGGAAATGTCACAAATGTACATGGTGATATGACCGAAGATGTCGCCACCATGATGCACAGGGCATTAAATGAAGGCAGATGTGGCAAGTTTATGAGAATGAAAACACCATTCACCTACTTTCAGTAATAGAAGTCATCACTTTGTATTGTAATTATTGACTCACTTCTCTGATAGCTCCAATGTGTCAAGCTACAAAGACAAGAGCAAAATATTTCTCCAAACATATTGAGTTTATTTGTGAGGGAGCAAAAAAGGATAATTTGGAATGCACAACTATGACAAGTCACAGGTGCACCAGGAGAGGGGAGGGAACAAATTGAGAAAGTTGGGAACAAGACTTTGGGAACAAACAAGAAAGGAAAGTTTTTCTTGACAAGAGGGAAACGTTCATGCAAGCTACTTGGAAACACAGTTCATTTATTCCAGAGGCTCAAAGCAAGATTTGGCATCACTTCACTGGTGTCATTGCTGAACAAGTGTCCTTTTGAAAGCATCGTATTGAATTACTGCAGTCTTAAAGAACATCTAACTACCAAACATTAGCAGCTTAAATAGCATTGTAGGAGCATCTAACAAATAATCCAATGCATTCTGATTTTCACAAAACCAGTCAATAAAATAAAAAAGAATAAAAAAAAGAACATCTACCAATAAAAGCAATAAACTTTGTAATAGAAATATGTGCAAAACAAGCACGTCATGCAAAGCATAGGATGTGCGAAGAACATGAAGAAATTTTGCATAGTTTTTTTTTTTTTTTTAAGTCCTCAAGACAGTTCTTATCTCAGCCATACAATTATGAGCTCTCCTCCTTCACAGACTCCTAGCTTCTATTTGTCTGGATCTGACAAGAGTGACTTCATCTTGATATCTGGAACTTTCATAAGTGGCATAAAATGTGCTCATTAAGGACAGGAATTTTGTGTCTTACTTATTGCCGGCAGCTAGTATGGTCAATGATTACTACATTTTGATCAAAGAAAAAAACAGGTGAAAGATTGTATAATTAAAATTGATGTAAAAAGGATTATACTAAGGAAAACAAGAGAAGGGAAAAGAAAGTATAAAGGAGAAGATATCTAATATTAAATATAAAATTATATACATGTATAATATTTCTGAAAACAAAAGTGCAAGCTTTTTGAAAATTTTATATAGATGATCCATGGATATGACTCATTCTATGGGAGAAAAAATATTTAAACTTTCTGGCCCTATGTTTTCTCATCAGTACAATGAAGAGGATGAACTGGATAAACTTTAAATTTTCTTCAGCTCCAAGTCCCTCTCTTTTCATAATTCATTTTCAACATACCACTATAATGAGTTAGAAATATAAAGTTATTGAATGATGTCTTCCCCCACAAAGGCAAATTTCTGTGTTTTTATGCCTAATCTTCAAAAGTCCTATGAGCAAATGAGAAATCCAAAAAGGAAATGAAAAAGACAATTCCATTTTCATTAGCATCAAAATGAATAAAGTAGTTAGGAATAAAGTTAACCAAGGAGATGAAATACTTCTACAGTAAACACTGCAAGACATTGCTGGAAGAAATTAAAGAAAACAGACACAAATGGAAAGACATCCCATATTTATGGACTGAAAGTCTGAATGTTGCTAAAATGTCAAGACTACCCAAAGCAATCTAAGATTTAATGTAATTCCTGCCAAAATCCCAATTTTGACAGGTAGAAATAGAAAAAAAATTCATTTTCAAATTGATGTAAAATCTAAAGAAACTATGAGACAATCTCAAAATCTCAAAAGTTATAAATAACACTGATGCCTTAAATTTCCTTATTTCAAAGCTATAGTAATCAAAATAGTGTGGTACTGGCTTAAATATAAACATATAGAACAGAGCAATAGAGATCCCAGAAATAAACCCTCACATTTAGGGTCAAATAATTTTGACAAGAGTTCAAAAATCACTCAATAGGAATAAGACAGTTTTTTTTTTAACGTATGGTGTTGGAAAAACTGGATATCCACATGCAAAGAATGAAGTTAGATTCCATCCTTATTACACATACAAAATGGACCACAAAATGGATCAAAGACCTAAATGTAAAAGCTAAAACTATAAAATTCTTACAAGAAAAAACTAAGGAAAAACTTCACAACATTGGGTTGCAATGATTTCTTGTATGTCACTCTAAAAGTATAGACAATATAGAAAATTCAATAAATTGGATTATATCAAAAATTAAAACTTCAATTCACCAGAATACACACAATCAACAGAGTGAAAAGACAACCTATGTATTGAGAGAATATATTTTATATTTTCAAGTCATATATCTGATAAGGGTTTAATATTTAAAGTGTGTAAAGAACTTTTATAACTCAACAATAACAGTACCAAAAAGCCCGTTTGAAAATCAAAATGGACAAAGGACTTAAATAGACATTTCTCTAAATAAAATATACAAATGGCCAATAATCACATGAAAAATGCTCAACATCACTAATTAGAGAAACACAATGCAAAACCAAAACAAGATAATATTTCACACTCATTTGAGTGGCTACTATCACCCAAAATCATAAAATACCAGTGCCAATGAGAATGTGAATAAATTAGAACACTTGTGCATTCTTGGTGGGAATGTAAAATGGTGAAGCCCTATGGAAAACAGTTATTGTGGTTCCTAAAAAAGTCAAATACACAATTGATATATGATCCAGTAATTCCAATTCTAGGTATACACTCAAAAGCATTGAAAGCAGGGTCTTGAAAAGATATTTGTATACCCATGTTCATGGCAGCATTATTCACAATAGCCAAAAAGTGGAAGCAACTCAAGTGTCCAAGTGTCCATTGATGGATGGATGAATAAACAAAATGTAAGACATGCATACATGCAATGGAACATTATTCACCCTTACAAAGGAAGAAAATTCTGACATATTCTACAACATGGATAAACCTTGTGGGCACTATATAAGTGAAATAGGCCAGTAACAGAAAGATAAATACTATCCACTGATCATTCCACTAATATGAGATACCTAGAGTAGTCAATTTTATAGAAACTGAAAATAGAATGGTGGTTGTGAGGGGCTAGGAGGAAAGGAGAATGGGGAGGTTTTTTTAAAATAAGTATTGTATTTCAGTTCTGCAAGAATAAAAGAGTTCTTGAGATTAGCTGCACAACAATGTGAATGTACCTAACACAAATGAACTGTTCCCTTTAAAAATGGTATATTTTATATTCTGTGCCCTGACTAAAAATAATAAAAAAAATCCTAATTAAAAAATTAAAGTTGAGAATGTAAATTTTTCTATATTCTCCTATTATTTGCATTCATTTTTGTCAAATCCAAACATAATTTTAAATGAAGTAGATGGTTTCCTTCTAATGGCAATCTGCTCACGTTCTTCTGAACTTTTTCCAATTTATGCTTTGAACAGTATATGCTAGCTTGGGTTCAGGGTAAAATGATATGTTTAATCACCTTTTCTGTTTGAAGGATGAACTCATGCACTGAGGAGAGACACAAGCACTGGGATTATATGATTGTTGGTTCCATTTGGCTGAGCATGACCAAGACACAAGCAGCTCTTTCATGAGTACAGGATGGAGACTGGGCAATCCTGTTCTGTGGGGGGGTCAGAGACCATCAAAGACAATGCATTGTTTTATGTCTCGGATGGACAGTTGAGGAGCATAACATAGACCCCTTGGAGAAGCTGTGGTTTTAGTCAAAGCTCTCCAAGACTTCAGTGAGTACAGGGAAAAATGTAGCCCCTCTCAGGACTTCCGTTTTGTTTGTATTATTGATGAAGTGGTTTCAGATCAGCTTCTTGAGTAAGGACTGAGCAACTCTATTCCCTTTCTATTTATCTGCCCTTTTGCATTAGCATTGGTCTTAACAACAGCACCATTGGCATCTGGCTTATTTTCTCTTCCCTAAGGTGCAGTTGCTCACCTACTCAGCTGGTTCTTGCAGCTCTTCCATAGCCAGCGCTCACAAGCAGATGGCATTGGTCCAGACTGCAGGGTTGAGAGTGAACTTCCGCTGGGTGACCTTGCCAGCCTGTGCAGCAGGATCAGGGAATCCAGGGGTTAATGGCAAGCCCTAATAAAGTAATTTTTAACATTAAAATTCTAATAATGCTAATTTTTTTCCTCTTAAAAGATAATAGACATTTTCTTGACTGTACAAAGCTTTCTGTGATTTTCAAAGGGAAGAGCTGCTAGCAAGTCACCCCTGTAGGGGATGTGTTTCTGGTTGGGGGTCTTCTCTCCGCATCTACCTCCAGGAACCACTTTAGCATCTCTCAATGAGTAATTAGCGCTCTCCCTGCTGATTTAGAATAATGGAAACCTCAACTAAAAAAAGGTCAAAATTTGAAAACAGATCATATTAGATTCTAACCTTTTTTTTGAAAAGCTTCATTCTTTAATTTGCATTGGCCTATGAAGAAATTAGTTGCTCTCATTTCCAGTATTCACGCTTTGGTGGAAAATCAGGACCAAAATTAAATCAAATTATTTTTCTTTGGATAGGTGGCATTTGTCACAAAATTAAGTACACTCTTGAACATTTATGTCACAAATTAAATACTTGTGTAAAATATAAACAAAATATCATACTTGGTTCTCCTATTATGCAAAACCTTTATCATATTTTCTTTGAAAAGCATTACATATATACTTAACAAAGAAATTATATTTATCTCACATATTGCATAATAATGCAGAAAATATAAAATCATATTATGAAGCCAAAGATGATATATGATTTTTAAAAACAAGGTACTTACTTGAAATGTATTAACATGTTACACACTTTCATTAACTAAATAGGACAATAATGACAACTCATTTACTCCTTCATTTAAAAAAAATTGTCAAGCACTGGTCATGTACAGAAATGTATGTTAGGAGAAAAATAAAATATTGCATTTGATGGTCAGTCAGGATTTTGTCCAGCATCTTTCACTGAAATAGCATAGACTATGTTTGTATTCTTGTTTATTTTTCTAATATTAAACTTGTTACAGTTTACTAACATATTATTGCAGTGTGACATATATCAACGTTCTTACAAAATATTTACCAAAATATACGTTAGGATTTTAGATTGATACTACATGTAATGACGTAGTCTTTCTTCTTTAGGACCTTTTCTTGAGCCAGTATAAACGCTAAATTTGCTTCAGTAAAATTCTTAAAGCATTTAATCCTCCTAACAACCAATGAGGCACAAAATATTATCATCCCCATCTCACAGATGTGGAAACTGATGCAACAAGGATTAGCGAAGTAGCGTACTCGAGATTATAAAATAGTAGAGCCCGGCTATTTCAGCTTCAGAAGCTGTGCCATTAATCACTACATTGTGCTACCTCTTTTCCAGGAGCTAGGACAGTAAAGAATGTAGGCAATAGTCTTCTAGAAAAAATGAAAAACAAACATGAAGTCCTGATGGTGGGAAAAATCACTACTCTTTGAATAATTTAATTAGTAATGTGAGAAAGGACTGAAGATTTAAGTCAGGCATGGACATATAAAACCTTATAAACTACATTAAGAGGATGAGATTTTAGCTTCACAGCAATGGGCTTTGCAGAGGAGACATATTCTGCTGTCTGGTAGTAGAAAAAGAAATGCGCCATAGTTAAATTTCATTCAAAAGCAAAATTGAAGAAGGCTTAGAAAAAGGGCAAGGCTATGAACAATGGGTATATTTGGTAAAATATATTCGTTTTTTTATATATGTGGGAGCATGTGGCAGAATCAACCACAGAAATTACAGTGAAAAAGGGAGGAAGTAAATGGATGCAAAAGATATTGATGATGTGGTATTTAGGGACTTAGTGACACATTAGCTTTAGGAAACGAGGGGGGGAATGAGCAGCAAAGGGTAACTCTTCTTTGTTACCTTGGGAAACCTGTAAAGAGATGTGTAAGGATCTTAAGTAGACATTAAGAGCTCATGCTCTAGCTCATTCAGACCTGCTGTAATCACAGGTAAGTTAATTCTGCCAGTAACTCAAATTCTTATCTGTATAATGTAGTTATGTTCCTAAATATCTTATAGTGTTACAATGAGAACGGAATCAGTTGCTCTATGTGAAGTGCTTTACGCAGAATCTGATGTGAATTATACAGTGAATATTTGTATTATTAGTACTATCACTATTATTATTTTATAGAAGAAATAAAATTAAGGCTTAGCAACTTACCAAAGTCTCACAAAAAGTAAGCTGCCAGGCAAATACTTGAATCCTTATCTGTCTGAGATCAGTGCATGAATTCTAACTATTGATCTGTCTGGATTAATGTTATTTACAATCACATAAGATATAAGCCCTTAAAGCTAATGTGATTGCCCGGAAATACACTCTAGAATTTTGTAAAAAGATTCCAGGACAAAAATATAAGAAAAAACAAAATTTGGGAGATGAGAAGAGGAAAAAAAATATACAAAGCAAATTTATGAGTATCCAGTTTTGTAAAAGGAAACCTAGGATCTTCAAAGATGAGTGTTTCATGAGGAAGTGTCATCAGTGTCAAAAGTGGCTGAAATAACAAGTAAAATAAGGTTTTAAAAAAATATCCATTACGGTTAAGCAAGGTTATCGCTAATATTGAGAGAAATACTAAAGGATATAAAAATTGATTACAAAATGCTTCTGAATAATAATATAGCACTTAAAAGCAATACTGTCTATTATTTGAGAAGTGAGGATTTTTGTGAAGTAGCCGATCTTTAATTATAATGGAGAAAAAGCACTTGGAAAAGGATTGTTCGTATGTCCAAGAGGAATTTCAACAACTTTATTCACAAAAGAATGAAAATGCTGCTTCATCCTTATTATAAAACATCTAATGAAAAACCAAAAATAAAATAAAGAGACTTCATCTCGGTGATAATGACTGAATGGAGAGTCAGACATAGTGATATCACATTTCCAATTCAAGTTCTACAAATTAATATTACATATCTGCAGCCCTCTGCAGGAGTTGAGTGGCTCAACTTAATAGACTGTATTGTAATGTGTTGCACATATTCAGAACTTCAGATAACTATTTCACCACATTTAAACACTATTGTCAAAATACAGAACACTTTTTAAAATATTCATTTATTAAATTAATTTTCCAGGTTATAAATTGTTGCTCTTGGATACTGAGACTATAATTTATTTATTGAATTTCACAACTTTGTCAGTCTTGTTATGTTTTTCTTTGTTGCCTTATCAAAGTTGATTTGGTCCTTCCCAGAGGCTATCATCTCTAGCAGAATATATTGATTCTTTCTCACTAGAAATTTGAATTCTAGATGAAATACTGTCTCTGTTTTATAGTTCTCTGGCTGACTATGTTTCAGATATTTTCGTGGACCAGAGTCTGGGATGTTGATGTTATAAACATCAATAAGTATAAAGTTTTTCAAAAGCTACCTGCTGACTTCTGATTAGTCCAATGAAAACTAGTGTGATGCAGATGTTCAAAAGTAAATCTGGTTGCCATATTTATTATAAAATAGACTTTAGATTTTAGAACTGTATTAGATTTACCCAAAAATGAGAAAATAGTATAGTTCCCTTATGTTCCACATACAGTTACCCCTATTAAAACTGTACATTAGTATGATAAATTTATTACACATAATTAACTAAAATTAATATATTATTATTATTATTAAAAGTCCATACTTTGTTCGTATTTATTTAGTTTTTACCCAATGTTCTTTTTCTGTTTCAGGATGCCTTCCAGAATACCACATTACATTGTTAATATGTCTCCTTAAGCTTCTCTTGACTGTAACAGTTTCTTCGACTTTCCTTGGTTTTGATAACCTTGGCAGTTTTGAGACTTCCTGGCAAGGTACTTTTTAGAATGTACTCAATTGGTATTTGTCTGATCTTTTTCTCATGATTATAATGGGCTTATATGTTTTTGGAAAGAAGAACTCAGAGATAAAGTGTTATTTTCATCACATCCTATCAAGGGTGCATACTAACAACAGGACGTTCCTGTTGCTTTTGAACTTGAAGTAGTGCTGTCATATTTCTCCATTGTAAATTTACTTTTTTCTTTGCCCTCTCCATGCTGTGAAGTCAGCCCTTCATTCCGCCATATGCCTGGATTCCATATCCATGGATTCAACCAACTATGGACTAAAAACACCTGCCCCCTGGAAAAAGGATAGTGGTATCAGAACTGAACACATACAGACATTTTTTTCTTGTCATTATTCCCTAAACATTATAGTATGACACCTATTTACATAGCATTTACATCATATTTGGTATGATAAATAATCTAGAGAAGAGTCCAAGTGTATGGGAGGATATGCTCAGGTTATACTCAAATATTACACCATTTCATATAAGGGACTTGAGGATCTATGGATTTTGGTATCAGCACAGGGTTCTGGAAACAGTTCACCATGGATACGAAAGGATGACTGTACTCTATGGTAGGAAACCACTATGAGAAGTCCACACTTGAGTTGGAAGCTATGCTTGACCTCCTCGAATGCTAGAATTCTTCCACAGTAAAAATTTGTCTCATCTTTCTGTTTATTTAATCATTTATTTATATCAGTATGGACTCGTGTGTGTGTGTGTGTGTGTGTGTGTGTGTGTGTGTATATATGTGTGTATTTTTTTAACATTTTGGATTCAAATCCAATACTACCTTATTCTGTGGTTCAAATTGTTCTAGCTTTAGCAATTGTAAGCTCTTTCCATTGGTTCATTAGTCCCTTGGTCCCTTTGACATACTCACAGCACTGATTTTTATTTTCTTTTTTGAGCACTTTCCGCTCCTTACTGGTCCAGTCCTGTAATGACCTAATGAGCCTCCAACTCCTATAATTTCTCCAAGGAGCATAGGGCCCTTTAATTGGAGAATATTATTAGAAGCAAGGTCTAGGTGTTTTTTTTTTTTTTTTTTTTTGCTACGAGGCTTTTGTTGCTTCTAACTTCTCTTAGCTGACATAGGAATAAAATATACGTGTGTATACTAAAATGTATATATACACATATCAATACATATTTCTAGATATTACCAACTGTATCTATAATAGGCTAAGCGTGAGTTTATGCCCATATGTCCTACTTTATTACTACATGAATCACTCTAGCTTCCTACCTTTACTCATCTGCACACACCTACTCCAACAGTGAGAAATAGGTCCCAGTCAACTGCCATTCATTTACTTGATTGCTCAATTAAAGTATGCATATAGCTTACCAGAATTGTTAGCCAGTACTCACACAGAAAACAATTTTATTAACTAGAGTTTTTCCTCGTTTTTTTAACTTTTAAATTTACTCCACTCATTTCCAAACTTAATTAGGGCAGCGCCTTTTTCTCCCACTACTTTCAGTGAATATATTTTGTACATACACCTGTACAGGAATTAGATTCTTCCTTCACATTGCACATTCCATTTGGGATCCCCTGACCTCCTAAATGAGTTTTTAAATAGTTAGGGTTACTCTTCATTCAGTAATATCCTGTAGATTTTCACAAATGCATGATGTCATGTATCTACCATTGCAATATCAAAAGAGTAGTTTCCTCACCCTAAAATGTTGCCTGTGCTTCATTTAACTTTTTCTCCTCCTTGTGAGGCTTTTTTCAAACTGTAATCCTTTATATATCTCTACTTTTGTCTTTTGCAGAATGTCCTATAGTTGGAATCACACAGTGTGTAGTAGCCTTCCTTACCACACTGGTTTCTTTCACTTTAAAACATGCATTTGCTTTATCCACATGTTTTTGTGACTTGATGGCTTATTTCCTTTTATTGCCGAATAGTATTCTATTGTGTGGCTATACCGCAGTTTGTTTATCCATCCTCTTTATTTTATATTTATTTTCATTTATTGTTTAATGAAAATATATTTGTTGTTTTAGTTTAAGAGAACATTCTAGTAGTTTTCTATGGCTGCTGAAACAAAGTACCATACGCTGGGTGTCTTCAAACAACAGAAATGTATTCTCTCGCAGTTTTGGAAGCTCGAAGTCTGAAATCGAGGTGTGGGCAGAACCATGCTTACTCCTGAAGCTCTAGGGGCGAATCTGTTCCATGCCCTTGTCTTAGATTCTGGCGTTGCCAGCAATCCTTGACGTTCTTATGTCTGCCTTTGTCTTCTGACGGCATCTCCCTGTGTGTCTGCTCACATCACCTTTCCCCTGTGCCTCTCTATCTGTGGCTCTTCTCTTCTTATAAGGACATCAGTCATACTGAGGTAAAGGCCCCATCCTACACAAGCATAACCCCAACTTACATCTTTTTATCATGTAGGCTTAGGATATTATTTTGACTCTTTTCATCTTTGATTACATGGTTTTAAAGGCTACAAACTTCCTTTCATGTACTGTTTGACCTACATCTCACACAATTAATATGCAACACACTAGCTGTTTAACATTTACCCACAGGATAGTAGTAGAAAAAAATGAAAATTACAATATATTTAATTCTCAATGTTCTTATTTTTCAATCATGATCACCAAAAGACCCCTTACTTATTTTTTTTTCATGGAATATTTATGGAAATTGATGATATTTTTAGCAACATAGTCTCAGCATGTTTCATGGGATAAAAATCATACAGAGTAAGTTCTCTGATAATAATGCCATGAGTAGGACCATAACTAGAAAAATTGCATATCTGGAAATTTCAAAATATGCTTCTAATTAACCTTGTGGCAAAAAGTAAATCATAAGAGAAACTATTGAATGTTTAACTGAATAATATTGAAAAAAAGTGATTGCTGATTGTTTTTAGATGTTCTTTATTATACATAGTTTAAACATGTT
Source organism: Varecia variegata (assembly GCA_028533085.1). Taxonomy (NCBI): domain Eukaryota; kingdom Metazoa; phylum Chordata; class Mammalia; order Primates; family Lemuridae; genus Varecia; species Varecia variegata. The sequence goes on along the minus strand of CM052450.1, from coordinate 4,710,714 downwards.
TAATAGTAGCTTGAAGATAATAAAACAGCCCTCATTCGTCAAAAACATCAAAGTTCAAAAGGCTTGGTTTATGCACATTGTATATAGATATAGTAGCATATAAGCACCCATGGAAAGAAATAAATCAGTGCTATTATATTGTACAATTTCCAATTAAATCAACTACAAAACAGAATTGCAGTTCAAAGACTACTTGCCATTTTGCTTGAGCAGTACACCTTGCAGTCAGCAAGTTGTTTATTTTCCATGTAAATTGCTTTCTGGAGTGCTCTAACAGCATATATTAAAACTAAACAAAAACATAAACAGAAACCTCAATAATCATAACTTAAAACAGTGGAAACTCTGAAATATTGTCAGGAATTGCTTTTAGTCTAGCTCACATAAAATGCTCTTTAATTCTGCTTTATTGCACTTTGAAATGTGCTGCAATGTAACTATTAAAGGAACTTCATAATAGATATTGAATTGAATAATATGAGAAACGCTGATTCAACAGTCATTGTCATTTGGAACATTTATTAAGTTCTAGATGATTTTTAAAAATTGGGCATTAGTCAACAAACTTCTAGTTTTAAAATACTCATTGACTTACATTGTACATTATGTACAAAATATGTTTAAACTGCTTAGTAAGTGAAGGTTCATTACCAGTACTGAGTGAATCCTATTTGAAATAACCCCCATTAAAAGATTCAACTTGTATAAGAATACATTTTCAGTGTAAAAAAAATGCTTTGGGAGAATGAAAGGTTTCAACATGAGTATAATAACTGTTGAATATCTAAAGGCTAAAAGGTCAAGGAAGTTCATGTTTAAAATTAAAGAAGTATGAGCATATTGCTAGTGAAGATGTTGTTTGAAGATTTTATTTAAAAATACACATTTTATTTTAGAAAAGTTTTAGATTTACAAGAAAATTTTATGAAATCCCATGTAGCACGCACAATTTCCTCTATTATTAACATCTTACATTAGTCTAGTGCATTTGGAATAAAGAACAAATACTGATACATATTTTTAACTAAAGTCTATACTTTATTCCGATTTCCTTAGTTTTTACCTAATATTCTGTTACATAATCCCATCCAGGATACCATATTGTCTTTAATAATCATATCTCTTTAGGCTTCTGTTGACTTTAACAAGTTATCAGGTCTTCCTTATTTTTGATGATTTGGAGAGATTTGAGCCGAATGGTTAGATATTTTGAATCAATTTGAATTTGTATGAATATTTTCTTATGTTCAGAATGGATTATATGATTTTGGGAGGAAGACCACGGAGGCAAGGTACCAAGGTATCATATCATATGAATGGTGCATAATATCAACATGACTAATCATTGCTGATGTTACCCTCAATCACTTGGCTTAAACAGTGCTTGTAAAGCTTCTAAAATGTAAAGTTGCTCTTCCCCCCACCCTGCCATATATACAATGATTTTTTTTAAAAGAAGTCACTATATGAAGTTCACACTTAAGGAGTAAGAAGTATGCACCTAACCCCTAAAGGAGGAATATCAGCATAAATTGTTTGATATTTTTCTGCATGAGAGATTTGTCTCACCTTTCCCACTTATTTATTTATTCAATCATTTATTTATGTAAGTATGGACTCATGGATATTTATTTCATGTTTTGATTATAATATTTTCTTGTTCAAATTATTCTAGCTTTTTCAGTTGGCTCCTCTGTCCCTTTTACATACTATGTGTGTGTGTGTGTGTGTGTATACTTTCTTAATTTGTGGCACTACAAGATACTCCAGACTCATTTTGCACAATTTCTGTCCCAGTCCTAGAATCAGATATTTATCTAAAGAGCCTTGGTTTATTTTACTGGAGAATAATATTAGAAGCCAAAAACTTAGTGTCAGATGTTGTCATTGCGACTGGGTTGTCACTGATTCTAGGTCCTCTCAGCTAAGTAGGGAAATATATGTGTGCATCCTCACCAGAGCACATACACATATCTGTGCATATTTATATTGAAACTTTGGGTATTTATATTAATAATAAGGAAGACGTGAATTCATCCTGATATGCCCAACTCTAATTCATTATTACCATATAGATAATTCCAGCCATAAATCCTTGTTTATCTGTAGACACCTGCTCCACCAGTGAGCAACCTAGTTCTAATCACTTGCCATTAATTTAATTAATTATTCATTTTTGGTATGTGTGGATAGCAATATCAGAAATGTTAACATGTATAGAATAACTTTATTAACTAGAGTACAGTATTTATGTACAATTTCTTATGTGTTTACTATATACTCCTGTCTAAAGTTACTTAGATCAGTGCCTTTTCCCCCACTCCCTTCAGTAAGATTGTTTCATATATTTGCAATGCAGTTACATTCTTTTGTCACATTTTGCATTTCAACCTAGGGTCAACTGACCTCTTTTTAATTTAATTTTTATACATTAAAAGTCACTCTTTGTTCAGCAGAGTGCTACATGTTTTCAGCCATACCTAATGTCACATATCAATCATTACAGTATCATTAAGATAGTTTCATGGCCCTAAAGTATTCTCTTGGGTTCATGTATTTAACCCTTTCTCCCCATCACCATACCTCGATCTTTATGTCTCTATAATTATTTTTTCCAGAATGTAATTTAAGTGAAATCTTACAGTATGTAGCCTATTCAGATTGTTTTTTTTAACATAGTAATATGTATTCAAGATTCATTCATGTCTTTTTTGTAACTTTATAGTTCATTTTCTTTTAGCACTGAATAACATTCCAGGAAATAATGTACTGTGGTTTACCTATTTCCCCATTAAAGGACATCTTGGTTGCTTTCAGTTTTTTGGATATAATGAATAAAACATTTATAAACATTCATCTGCAGTATTCTATGTGGACACATCTTAAAATTCATCTGGGTAAGCCTGAGCTCTACTGTTGAATTGTATGGCAAGATTACATTTAGCTTTGTAAGGAAATGTCAAATTGTCTTCCAAGTGATTGTATCATTCTTCATTCCCACCAGAAAATAAGGGGAATTTTCTCTTGCTCCACAGTGTAGTTGACAGTTGGTTTTGACTGTTTTTGTATTTTAGCCACTCTAATGGGTAGGTAGTGGCATCTAATTATTTTTTTTTAACTTGTGATTCCCTAATGTCAAATGATGTTCAGTATATTTTATATGACTATTTACCATCACCATATCAGGTTTGATAAGGTATCTGTTCCAATTTTTTGCTCATTTTTAAATTAAGTTTTTTGTTTCTATTATTGAGTCATAATCATTATTTGTGCATTTTGTAAATAAGTTCTATTAAAGATATGCAATTTGCAAATATTTTTCCTAGTCTGTGACTTGTATTTTCATTTTCTTTCATACAGAGGAAGATTTTAACTTTATTGCAGTCCAATTTGCCATTTTTTTCATTCATGGGTCATGGGTTGGTTTTTGTGTGTGTTCTATGTAAAAACTCACCACCAAACCCAAGTAAATGTACATTTAATTCTGTATATTTCTACGCAAGTTTCATAATCATGCATTTTACTTTTAGGTGTATGATCAATTGTGAGTTAATAATTGTGAAATGTGTGAGAACTCTGTTTAGGTTAATTTTTTGCTTCTGGATGCCCAAATGTTCCAGCATCAGTTTTTGAAAACACCATCTTTTCTCCAAGAATCATCTTTGCTTGTAAAAAACCTGTTGATTTTATAAAAAATTGCTGTGGGACTATTTCTGGGCTTTCTATTCAATTTCATTTATGTATGTGTCTACTTTTTTGCCAATACTATGCTACCTTCATCTTGATTATTATAGCTTGCAGTCATGTAGTGTAAGTCCTCCGATCATGTTTTCTTTAGTGCTGTTGTCTATGCTAAAATTTTACCTTTCCATATAAATTTTTGAATGGATTTGCTGAGATCTACAAAATTCTCTGCTAAGATTTTTATTCCAATTATATCTATAGATCATGTTGGAAGAAGTGACATCTTAACAGTATTAAATCACATTATCCCTGCATATGAAATATGCTTTCATTTATTATAATTTTCTTAAGCTGTTTTCATCAGTGCTTTACAGAATTTTTTGCATAGATTCTATGCATATTTTCTTAAGTATATACTTAAAAATCTCATTTTGTTTGTGCTATTGTAAATGTTTTTTATTTCACATTTCAATTTTTCATCACTGATGTATGGGAATGAAATTGACTTGTTGTATATACTAATATTTTATTCTATGTTCTTGTTACGCTTACTTATTTTTCCAGGATTTTTTTTTTTTTTTTTTTTTTTGGTGTTGTTGAATCTTTGGAAATTTCTTAATAGGCACTTATGCCATCTGTGGATAAAGATGGTTATATTTCTTCCTTTACATTCTGTATATTATTTATTTTATTTTATTGCACTAGTTTCTTAACAACCAATTTCCTTCTAGTAAAATGTTGAACAGACATAGAGGGAGGTAGGAGGACTCCTTAGGTTTTCCCAGTCTTAGGTGAAAAGTATCTTATGTCTCATCTGTAAACATAAGGATAGGTGTAGATTTTTGGTTTTGTTTTGTTTATGTTTTTTCTGTAGATGTTCTTTATCAGGTTAAGAAACTTCTCCTCTATTCCTTGAATTCTGAGAATTTTTATCATGAGTTGGTGTTGGATTTTGCCAAATGCTTTTCTGCATAATTTAATGTAATTGCATGGTTTTCTTCTTTACCTTGTTGATGTGGGTGAATACCTTGTTAAATTTTCACATTCAACTATCTTTGCATAACTAGAATGAATCACACTTGTTTATCTTGTACACTTACTTTTTATACAATGTATCCAGTTAGCTAATATTTGTTTAGGATTTTTATATTTATATTCATGAGAGATATTGTCTATAATTTTTCTTTCTTGTAGTATCTTTATCTGTTTTTGGTATTAGGGCAATGCAGGCCTCATAACATGAGTTGGGAAGTGTTCACTTTGCTTCTACTTTCTGGAAGAACTTGTGTAGAATTGATATCACTCCTTTAATGTTTGATAGAATTCACCCCCAGTGAAACCATCTGGGTCTGGTGTTTTCTTTCATAAAAATTTCTTAATTTTTTATTCAATAACTTTAATAAGTATAGGGATATTCGGATTATCTATTTTCCCTGTGCACATTTTGGTAGTGTGTGTCTTTCAAAGATTTGGTCCATTTCATCTATGTTATCAAATGTTGGTGTGTAGAATTTTTCAAAGTGTTTCTTTACTATCATTTTAATGTCCATGGGATTGATAGTGATGATGTCTCTTCTTCCGAGTGTTAATTCACTTTGTTTCTCTATCTCTGTAATTTTATTTATCTTTACGAAGAACCATCTTTTAATTTTGTTGATTTTTCTTATTTTTTACTGTTTTTAGTTTTATTTATTTTTGCCTTAATTTCTTGTGTTTATTTTAAGATTCAATTACTCTAATTTCTTTAGTGTTCTAAGGAGGAAATAGGTTACTGATTTTAGGTCTTTTCACCTTTTCTAACATATTTATTTAATACCACAAGTTTTCCTCTAATAACTACTTTCATTGAATTTCACAAATTTTGGCAAGTTATAATGGCATTTGTATATTATTCAAAACATTAATTAATTTTTCTTGAGACTTTTTATTTGACATGTGTTATTACAAAATATATTGTTTGATTTCTAAATGTTTTGGGGAATTTTCCATCAATATTTATATTTTTGAGTTATTGAGTTATTGGTTAATTTCATTGTTGTCTGGTAAAGTAAAATATGATTTTCATTCTCAAATTTGTTCAAGTGGCCTTTATGGTCCCTGATGTTGTCTGTATTGGTGAATGGTCTATGTGAGCTTGAGCAGAATGTGTATTTTGCTGTTGTCAAAGGAATATTCCATAAGTGTCAACTCTATCATGTTGATTGACAGTGTTTTCAGGTCAACCATATTTTTATTGACTTTCTGTCTGCATGTTCTATCAATTAATCAAAGGAGATATTGAAGTCTTCAACTGTAATAATAGATTTGTCTATTTCTTTTTTCAGTTCCATCAGTTTTTGCCTCAAGTATTTGGACTCCCTACTTCTGAGTTGTTATGTCTTCTTGGAGTGTTTATCCTTTTGTCATTACATATTGTCTCTATCATTAGAAATTTTTTTTTCTTGTTCTGAAGTATGCATTGAGACTATTTTAAATGTTACTTAAAAGTATAAATTATTATTATATAAGTTTCTGAAAGGGTATTGGCATAAAATAAACTTTTTTTTTTTTTTTTGTTGTTAAAAGGAAATTTTGCAACTACTTAAGTTCTTCTCTCCAAATACAAAAGAAATAAAAAGGTAAATATTTATAAAAGAACCACTGTATTCCACATACTAGACCAAGTTTACTTGTAACTTCAATAATTTGTCTTTTCCCTTTTCAGCACTTTTAAACATTCTAGACCCAGATGGATCTGATCTACAAAGATATACCATAGTAAATTATGTAATAATGTCTCAAATAGTATGGAAATAACAATATTTATATGACATTAGATACAGGTCTTTCACAGATATTCACCAAGCTTAACTGTATGGTTTTTATAACTTCAACGTCTTTCCCAGAGCAAATGTAAAAAATCTTTCTTTTTATTTTTTTTATGTCATAAATAAGGACTAATTTAATGTATATAATTATTCTACAAGTTTATATTTAAAGGCAGAGATTTATTTAAAATATGAAGTAATATGCATGATGACAAAGCAACTCATTAAAAACAGAAATAAATTAATCTATTCCTGTTTTGAATATTTGAAGTTATATCAACTGTAATGTTTCTCCAAAATGGTATGGGACCATTGGCTCAAGTTCTATAATAAAGTTAATTTTTTAAAAAATTTCAATACAATATTTATGATTTTTATCACTTTAATTTTCAAAAAGTAGAGTCATAAAAATTGTGAATTGTGAACAGATGTATGCATTTACTAGATGTGTTATTTTGTTTTTTGAGCACAATTAAGAATAATATCTACATCATGAGAGGTTGTAAATATAAAATAACTAATATGGCATATTAAAATAACATGACATCTGCTATGGTATTTGATAAATATCAATTTTGTTATTTTACATTTCTGTCTAAACATTTCATTTGTGATCTACCCTTGTTCTTATGCACTCAAATGGTACAATTTTTCTTGACTTTTCATTATATAAATTCATAGGAATATAATTAATTTCTGTAAATTCCCCATTTTGTTTCAGCTGAAAATGTTTACATGGGTACACAGCCATTTCAAGCAAGCTTTCCTCAGTAAGCACTGAAAGAATATTTTCCAAGAATATGGAACCAAATTTTTTTTAAAAATGTAAGTATGAAACATAATTTTAAAATCTACTTTTTTAAATATATGAATAATAACTATTTGCTATTCCCAAATCACATCCAGATGATTAATGTCAAATTTACACAAAAAATTTGTTCATTTAATAGAAATTGAGTGATTGAACATCTTCTTGATAAGAAATTCAAAAGAGTATTAATATAGGTCCATATTCTATATTATGTTCATTACTGTGTTTATCTTTGCACATGCATCTGCAGAGAATATTTTCCAAATAATAAATTCATTTTCAATGAAGATTTAGAATTCATCAGCACTAAGCAGTGCTACTTTAAAAACAATTGTAAAGAGGGAAAAAACATTTGGTAAAATTCATAATATCACAAAAGTAAGTACTATAGTTCCCATTTTACGATTCAAATTATCCATGTAATAAAGGGTTTTATTCCCCCAAGAACTGACAATTACCTAGTAGGGAAATTCATATCTATAATTCGTGAAAAGGTATGATGTAGAACATTACATAATGCCATGTTCAAACTTATTTTATCACAGAAAAAACAAATTTTTTTTGCCATTGTCACTGCTTCACTCCTAGAGGCATAAACTTTCTGGCTTTCCTGTTGTAATAGACATTTAGGAAATAAACTTTGAAATCAAACGTGTTTGCCTTAGTGCTTTACATGCCGGAGAATATGATACCTCCCATATTCATAGCACTTTCAATGTAACATTGGAGAAGGGGCGGGCACGTGCCTGCAGAAGATGTGGGAAATCCTTGTACCATTACTTATGACCGGAAATGGATAGACTGAAATGAAGTATGTCTACGGAAAAGGGTAGGCAGGTGTTCCAAAGCATTTCAGCATCAGAGGAGCACAACTGTGACAATATCTAGTTTATTCATCCCTTTGTCACATGCAGTTCTAAGTCAATCCTGTGACTTGCTTCTCAATTCTATTGCCTCCTAATTTTCTTTCAGCCACAGACAGACATTTAAAATAGGCTTGTTTTTGACTTGGTTTTTTTAGAAATTTTATCCATCATTATGTATTTTTTTATTTGTGGTAACATTTATTTACTATGTAATATGTGCCAAACCATGTTTCCCTCTCTCTTCTTTAGCACAGTCTGCCAGTCTCTACAATGATACAGGTGAGCTTGTGCTACGTACCCCCTTGTACCTGGCCCACTCTGCCATCTCAGGCTTAAGTCAGTTGCAGGTTTTCATCCATCCAGGTTTCTCTCTGCTCCAGGAAGGGAGAAATGGCTACCAGTGAAGTCAGTGCTCGCCCACACAGAGAGGGTGAACCATCATTCTCCCTATAATATGCAAAAACAGTAACATTTTATCATCTTGGGTTTGAATTTTTTCTGAAGATCCCACAGTATATCTTGGTTGAAAGATATATTTTTACTATTAACCTGACTTTGACCCTACCTGGGAGAAATATAATCATGGTCCTAATTGTTAAGCAAATATTCACTGCATATTTCAGATGTTGTCTTTACAAGGAGCAGCCAGTGTGCAGAGAGAATCATCTCCACACAGCTGCAGTCTGCTTTGTGAATCTAAATTCATTACTCAGATATGTTCTGTGCCCGACCTTTCACATCATGACTAATGGGGAAAGCAAACAAGTGCTGCTTATTCAGTGTAATGTAGCCAGCACGCCTCATGAATTGGGGCCAGATTGCCTTTTTGGAATCCCTCTGTCCTTTAATGGATCCAATTCTGAGCAAGTTCTTCAACATCTCTGTTGTTCATTTTGCCCATTTGTATAATCTGAATATGAATGATTTACCTCCTCTGGTGATTTTTAGGATTAAGATAATGTGTACATGTGTGGGTATACATTGTTTCAAATATACATGTAAATGTCAAAATATTATATGTATGCATACATACATAATGTTTTCTAATGTGTGTGTGTTCACATGTATGTTCACATATTCCTGTGGGTGCATGCACTTTAAGTCTTTGTTTTTAATCCCTGCCATAGAGTAAATACTAGATAAATCTTCATACAAAAAACATTTATTAAAAATCATAACAATTCTGTTTTAACCATTTAATCATGCAATAAACATTGAACAACCATGCTGCAGATTAACAGGAAAAAGAAAGCTTGAACAACACTATAAGCCACCTAGACCTAAAACATTTCTATAGAACACTTCTCCCAATAATAGAAGAACACAAATTCTTTTCAAATGGTCACATGACATTCTCTATTTTAGATCATATCATGTAGCATTAAAACAAGCTTAAATAAATTTAAAATGATTGCAATCATAAAAGTACAGAATTAAATTAGAACTCAGTAAGAGAAAGATTTAAGAAATTTCCAAATATATGAAACAACACACTCCTAATTAGCCAATGGGTCAAAGAAGAAATCATAAGAGAAATTAGAAAATATTTTGAGATGAATGAAAAGGAAACACAACATATCAAAATTTCTAGAATGTGGTTAAAGCATTGCTTAGAGAATAAAGAGTATATTAAAAAGGGAGCGAGACCTCAAATCAATAACATAAACTGCAACCTTGAAAAACTAGAAGAGCAACTTAGAAGGCAAGTAGAGAAAAGAAATAGTAAACAACAGAATGAAAATAAATAAAATAGCATTTATTATTATTGATTGATTGATTCTCTATCATGAAATCGAGACTATTTAAACAATAGAGAAAATTAGCAAAACCAAAAGTTGTTTTTTTCTTCTTGGTGAGCAAATAAAATAGGAAAGCACAGAGCTAGAAGTTCTTTGTTTCTCATATCCTTATTCAATAAATGATGCTGGGAAAATTGGATAGCCACATGTAGCTCTCACCTCACAAAAATCAACTTGTGATGGATAACAGACTCAAATTCTAAACTAAAATTAAATGAACTATTAAACAAAACACTCATTTTAAATTGGGCTTTTCATAGTAAGTTTCTTTGATAATCATTATTGATTCTCTTTCTTCATATATTCGTCTGTTCGTATAATGCTTAGATCTTTTAAAACTCTGGAGTATAGCCTAAGGTTGTGGAAGGACATCCACTGCAGAATGAAAAAAAAAAAAAAAAAAAAACTCTGGAATGCTGATGGATGTATTTTAGTTTCTATTTCCTTGCTGGTGCCCTAATTTAGCCAACTATGATCTCAGGCTGCCCTACACACTCAGAAACCTGTTCTGAATATTGTTTAAATTAGAAGACTTTTTCTCTAATTCACATCACCCAGCTTTCCTGCCACTACTTGTAACTTTTGTGTTCAGTCTGTGAACTCTGCCCATTCCCTTGTTTCTCCATCAACGTCAATAATCAAAGCCCTTAAAGACTTAACTCTGCAACATTATGAGTTAAGCTGTGTTAGACAACTACTCACACACTGAACAAGTCAGTTTTATTGATTTTAATTGTGTCTTCAATCTCATGGAAATAAGAAATCACAGCTTTTAATTTTTATGCTGATTTTCTAAAATACTTGGTTAGAATTGTATTTAACAAAAAGCAGACGAAATTAAAAATGTTAGGCTAGATTTTACCCTCTTAATGCTTGGGAAAATATTTAAATCATAATGACAATCAGAATAAATATAATACATAAATATCTAGAAAAATATATTTTATATTCAAACTATGCATTATTAATTATGTTTAGTTACAAATTTCCCCTAATATTACTAAAAAATGAGAAGAAATGGCATTTATAATCACTTAGACACATTTAAATATATTTAAATTTTGTTCACTTAATTTATGACATGATTTTTATAGGAAGTTGAATTTTTTTTATTTGTTCTTTACAGTAAATTCTATGGATTTAGCCAATTAAATCTGTTACAATATAAGTTGTATGGATCTACTTCTTAGTTGCATCTCAATCTGTTTGTAGATAAAAGTAGAACTAAGAAATTATAATCCAACGGAACAAAAAGTCATTCTCCCTAATCTCGAAGAAGCTTTTTAGTACTTTCCCCAGTTATAAATATGATATAGTTGGGTTGCGGTACAGGGCATTCTAGTCCGAAGAAGATTTTGTGCAGCTTAATTACTACAAAGTTCTTTAGATATTCTAAGTATTTGATGTATCAATTACAGTATGTTTACTATGCCTCTGAACTGAAAAGTCACTGTAATAGATCCTGAACAAGTGAGATAAAAGCAAGAACTAAATCAAAGTCACGGAATCCAGTAGTTGTGTGTGCTTGTGTGAGAGCATGCATTTGTGTATGTGTGTGTCTATGTGTATGCGAGTGTGTTTATACATGCATATATGTACATGTGCCTAATAGTTGTTGAGGTGAATAGCTTGGAGGAATGCATAAATTTTATTAATCAAGACTGGAAATAGCACTGTAAAAATGACCAATTTGTATTCATTTTTTAGTCAATAATTTAGTTTTAAGAATGGGAAAATATTATGTTTGGTAGATATCAATTCCAATCTGCATATACCCATGTAAATTGTACCTAGAAATATTGTTATTTTTTTCTTTAGTAGAGTAGTTATTTTGCTTTATGTAGAGAAAGTAAAAAGGTTATCTGAAATAAAACTGTATGGAATTAAGAGGAAAGGAAAATTAAATGTATTTTAAATATATTTTAATTTAAATGAGGAAAGAAACAAATCTGGGAAATGTGAGAAAATTACCTATAAAAAAGTATATTATGCAGAGGAAAATATCTTTGTCCACTTTTTAAAGTTCTTACCTGAATTTACAATTACTTTTTAAAATTTCAATAATTGTTATTCTGAATTGAAAGGAACAAAATATATTGAATTCTCATTATTATATTATGTATATGCAGACACACAAAAATCCTCAAATATGTCAATTTCCTCTAGAATAATTTTAGTGCCTAATTTAATGCAGTAATTATGAGATATTTTAATTCTAGGATTATATTTATTTATTAAAAATATTAGTTTTTTATTATATACTAGAGATGGAATGCTGTATTTAGTGCTGAAATATACTTTTCTTAACAGAGTTAAAAGTAAGGAACATTGGTCATTTATTGTTTTATGTGTATCATATACACTAAATACATATACATCCTGTGTAATTTAGGACATGCTCATTATTTAGAAAGTCTATAGACATTTCCTACTTTTATTGTTTATTTGTTATTTTGTCTCCAAAATGTCAAATATTCTTTCTTCTTCCTCATAAATGCGACTATCAAGAATCATTTACCATTTTCATGATTTTTTTCTTTTGAAGCAGCCATAATTATTTTAAATCAGTTTAAATTGTATTGTTTTAATTGAGACATTCAAATTAAGATGTCAACATTGTTAGCTTTTGAACCAAATTATTAGAAACATTGGGAAATAAATACTTTTTACACACATCAAGTAAAATAAAACTAAAAAAAATCCTTATTTTGATGTGTATGGCATCATATTGAGTTAATATATTATTCTCTTTTTAAATCATTTTCTCTGCCATTATTTTAGATACCTTTTATAAGTTACTTTCAAGGATTCTCATCAAAAATCAGATACTGCTATAAATACTACAAATAGGTAAGGTAGTATTGAGCTGCATTTCTATATGAGGAAATTCAAACTTGGAGGTTAAGTGACAAAACCTATGTTAGAAATCGTATGTCTTTATTTTTATTCTATACCTCCTTACACAGGAGCACACAACAGCCATGTGTGATATATATGAAACTTTCTGGTGAAATGAAAGAACTTGAGACTTCTATTTCATATACATTTTGAAAAGTAAGTGGTTAGGAATCTTGTACGTCACCATTTCTTGATGTTCAGCCATGACAATAACTAAATTTAGTGGTGATTGGTAGTTCTCTACCTAAGATCTAAAAAATATTTGAGGAGTGACTCGATATTGCAGACTAAAGTTGAATGCAAAATTCAAAAACAATAAGGTTAGTAAGGATATTTTCCCATCATAATTTTTAAAAGCAAAAGTTTACTAAAATTACAGTCTTCCAAATTATCAAGCTATTTTAAACTAATAGTTTATTTAAGATATTAAAAAAATCATAATTGAAATGTATCTGTAATGTTTATTATTACAAAATTTACTGTGTAGTTACTTATTGTTAAGAACGATGAAGATAGGATTCATTTATTGAGTAAATGCTTATTTAGCATCTTCTATTGCACTTTTATGGTCTGGGTCATCAAAATGCTTAAGATCCAGGATATGAAGTCATGCCTGCATGTGAATAAGTATTTGTATCTATTTTCTTCTAGATAAGCTTTCACACTGATGGAAGACTATTCCAGAAGGCTGAAAACTATGACATATTTGCAATTAATGTGATAGGACAGATTTTTAATGCCATCACAGAAATAAATAAAAACCAAACAAAAAGATACAGGAAAGCACTACATGAATATGAAATGTCCAAATTGAAAGAATTCTTATTTCCAATTATGTAGAGTCTGTTGTTTCCTAAAAATTCCACATGTTCCACTATCTACTCTGAAAAATTCATTACCAGGAAAAAGTTAAAAATAATATATCAAATATATGAAACACAATTGATTTTGGCCCACCTGTTCATAGTACATTAGGACATGCTATTTGCTAAATGGGCTGGAAAAGAAACTGTGTTATGGTAATATGCAAGAAGATAGAGTTGTGACATGTTTTGCATGCAAAAATGCATCTAGAATAAAGAATAAAAAGTAAAAACTACTGTTGCATCTGAAATTAAACTTTTGTCATTCTTCAGAACGCTGAAGTCTGAGTCAATCTTGTAGATACACAAAGTGCAGCAGATGGTCCTGAACAATTTATTTTCCACTGCTGGAAGCGATCTACATATTACAATATTTTGAATTATTTGCTAATAGAACAATAGAGCCCAAAACTGATTTCTCACTCACATTAACCATGTCTGCTTTTAACACACACAAAAAATATAAATATATTTTTGTTTAAACTGAACTTAAAAAAAGAAATATTAAAAGTGTAACCTGATCAATGTTTATAAACTGCATTACTTTTAAGCCCATTTTAAATTATCACTTTAAAAATACATAAAGATAACCAATTTGATGATGAGAATATTCCATAATTACTTCTTATCATGACATTTAATATGAAAAAAAAACAAAACTGTTCACACATTAAAGACCTTTTATCCACCTATCACAAATAGATGTTCCTCAACTTTCACATTCTCAATCTTCTAAAAGTTTTGGAATGTGTATTTTCTTAATAACTCTAGTAAATACATAGATTCCTTGAGACTTACCTGTTTAGGTACCACTTGAAATCATTTTCAATCTAAAGAGATAATGTCCACCAACATCAGAAAAAAAAATAGCATACTTGTTTTTAGTAAATACACTACACTGATGTAATATTATAATTAATTTTTTAATTCACAACTGCAAAATAAAATCTCTACAATAACCAATGAGAAAAGAATATCAATTTATTGACTATACAGTCTCCACACAGCACCATTATAAAGAACAATGAAAAACAACAGTACCAAAAAGGATTTTAACTGTGTATTGAGTGGTAAAAATATCCATTTCATAAGCACACAGTGCTTGTCAACCAAATATAATTTGGCAAATTCTTTCAGTTGAGTGTTCTCTGTCCTTGAGATTTCATTCTCTATTATGATACCCTCCCACTACTAATACAAGTCTAATACAAGTCTGAAAGTAAAGTGAATGTGTCAAAAAGTACTAGCTGTAACTTTTTATACTCTCAAGGAATTGTAAAAAAAAGAAAGAAAAAAACAAAATTCATGCCCATTAAATTAACTAGACCTTTCAAACTTTCAGCCTGCTCCTCCCTTTCAATAAATACTGCATCCTCTTCTTTTAATACAATATTCGTCTTTGGCTCTACTTTCAAATGGAAAAAAAAAAAAAGAAGAACAAATTTAACAATAGTATGAAACTCTGAACTCAAGTACCCAAAGCATCAATCTAAAACATGAAAACAGGTCCTTGGACTATAATTGTCCAAAGTTAATTCAGAGACAATTGTCAACGGTTTCTTAACCTCTAAGACAACATTGCAGATTAGGATAGTCACAAAATTCAACTGATGCAATACAGGTATTTGCAGATAACATGTTGGTGCAAAGAAACAGAGATGCAAAATTTTCCCTCACAAATTGATTGCCACTGACTGTTTTGTTTTCCCCATTGCTAAATCATTGTCTTGCTCTTCCTGCTCTTTCTTCTGTTATCTGTCCTCTGTCATTCCTTCAATCCCAAATTCTTGTTCCTGCAGGTAATTATGTTATTAAAGCCTTTATCTTTTATAGTGAAATGCATAGCATTTTCAGCATGTATCCTTAAATAAAGAATTGTCATGTTGCTTTATTTATTTTATTAGGGACTACAGTGATTTTCACCTTTTCTTATAGTACATTTTTTTAGTTCAGAAAACCTTTCCATCATCATACAATTTGAGCCATTCTCCAGGAAAATTTCTTATATTTTGTTATTGCCATAGAAGAAGCAGAAGACCTGGTTCTAATACTACCTGGCTTAGTTTTCTGAGTTATTGTGCAGAACATTAAATAGTGCTGGAAAATGTATGAGACTCTGGACACTAGTATAGTGATAACCACATGTGATATTTAAAATTCATACATTATGTAAAGGATGTCTCACCTGTATTGTGGGTTGTGATTTATTTCCTGTGAAAAAATGCACATGCTTTATTCTCTAAACTTACAAACATATTTGGTGGTTCACTAGGTTACTGATTCATTGATCATCTTTAAGTTGCTTTGATAAGGATATGACTATATTGCTCATAAGAGACAAGAACCTGCTAGTGCTTGATATATAAAACATAACATTTCACCCAGTAAACTCACCCTTGTTTATTTGAATTCTAAAGGCAGTAATAAGAATGATGTAACCTTAGGTTAACAGAATGCAAGTCTGTCGAAAAGTACATAAAAGTGTAACCTGCCTCACTAGCATTAAGAAAAACAATATCTGTCTCTCTGCATTTCCCAGGAGTGCACTAAGCTGTCTCTAGACCATCTCACACATGCTATAAAGTCATGCTGACCCCATTAGCCTCTTTGAGATAAAGAACATTCATGAGCAAAGTATCATTTTGATGCACAGGTCAAAAATAAAGAGCAGTCAAAGGCACTAGACAGACTATCAAAACATGGAGAAAAGGTAGGGCCTGCATTGCCTCTGTTGGCTTGTGAAGTTACTTATTGGTGCTCCAGCTAGTTAAGGAGCTCTGTTAATTAGGTGCCTGGCTCCTCAACTGCTTGATTGATGAAATTATTTGAATAGCATCTTGAATGAAAATATATATGTGGCAAGCAACAAATTATTTGTAGTTTTCTTGGTTGCTCATTCATTTGGCATCCTTGAAGCTGGTCTTTCCTTCCTTTTGTACGAAAGCCTGAATTCAAAGTGTTATTCAAACGTTCCTCTGGGAAATGGATTCTAGGTTTATTCCACTGTGGCCTGAGAAGATATTTGATATGATTTAGATTCTTTAAAATTTATTTGGACTTGTGACCTAACATATGGTCTTCTTGGAGAATGTTCCATGGCAGGCGCAAGCAAGGGCCCCTCAACTGGGGTTGGAGGGCAGTTCCTTGGCCACTGGGGCGATGTTTCAGGGAAGAGCAGAACCACCACTGCTGCACTAAAGAGCCCAAAGAGGGACGGAGAGGAAGCCCGATCTCCACAGCTCAGCAGACTGTGTAGGGAGACCTGCCTAGCTCCCATGCCCTTGAACCAGTGGGTCTCCCACCCATAATGCACTGTTGACAGCAAGCCAGAACAGCCAGCTGTGTCCCAAGCAGTGTGTATTCAGATTGCAAAATTGCCCTAGGCTACGAGACTCCCTCCCTGGAACAGAAACCACAGTTTTCAGGCCACACTCCTGAAGTAGGGGGGGTCACCTAACTCCCAAGCCAGCAGCAAGAGCCCACTCCCCACCTGCCTTTCAGCTACGCCTGTGGCAGTTCACCCCCACTTGAGATTAGATTGCTAATCTCAGTTGAGAGCCTCTCCCAACCTGTGACAGCTGCCCAAGTTAGCTGGCAGAATGGCTTCCTTCTAAGGGCACCAGGGTGTGGGAACATGTGAGAAGCAGTTTCCAGGGTCACGTCTTCCCACAGACTCCCCTCCATTCGCCAAGTCAGGTCCAGCGCTGCATAGCTCAAGGAGGTCCCTGGTGGCCTGGGTTGCCCAGATACCCAGTGGTTATGCATGTCCTGCAGACAGTCTGTGACCCTTTCACAATCTGAAGACACAGTTTCTGCCGGACCCATGCCACTGGCTACTGCCCACTGCTTCTTTCAAAGTAGGCAAAGTTTATTTCACTTCTTCTGTTAAGCGCTCGTGTGTTTCTTAAGATAGAAGTTCACAGTGTGAATCTCTACACACTATTTTTCTCTTTCCAAGCAGATGAGGTGTGCTAACTAAGCCTCCAAGTCACCACCTTGGAAAAGGAAATAAGTGAACCTCATTTCTTACACGTCTCTGATCAAGGGTTACCTGGCCAATAAGGCTTCACTTAACTCTCCTGCAAAAACGAGAAAACCCACTCCATTCTCCGGCTTTCCATATCCTCTTTACCTGTTTTATTCTCAGTAGCTTTTATTATCAATAGTGTATTATATGTACTTGTTTATTTGTTTGTTATATGTCTTTCTGACTAGACTGTAAACTCCATGAGGGAGGAGACTGTCACACTCACCACTGTATTCCAGACGCCTGGCAGAATGGAGTGCACATTCCTAGTGAGGACCCAATAAGTAATTGTTGATTTAATACATGGTTTATTCCTTGCCAGATGTTCAGTCTAAGACAGTCATGATAATTTCAAGTCCTATGGAAAGATTGTTTCAGAAACAGTTTGTGACACAAATACTAATATTATAACTAATATATAAAAGACATGTCTGGGGGATTCTGGGAAATTTTTCTTGTTCTTCTGACCAAGAGACTTCAGAAGAGTCTATTTTCCTCTGCCTTTACTCTTTCTTTGTGGACACTGGTATCTGGAACCGCTGTGGTCATCACTTTACAGGCCTTTATGTGCCGTGAACACTGACAAGCTCATAGAGGAGAGTTAGAAACAACCTGCAAGAAATGTGATGTCATTTTTGAGCTCTCAAATCAATTGTTGTCGAGGATACCCTCTCGCTGAGCTTCTTGTTACATGAGAAGACATATTTGCTTACTGATTGAGTTTGAGTTAGAGCTCCTTCCTATTTGTGGCCAAATCATTATTCCACCATAATCAAAGGTGGAATCTATTGTTTTAGCTTATGAACCCAAGCTTGTCATGTGGCTTGCTTCTGCCAGTGATACATTACAACTGGGACAAAAGCAAGAACTTAACAAAGGACTAGGAAATTGCAGCTTTCATGCTTGCTACTTTTGGAACCCTGTACCCAAAGCCAAACTAACCTACTTGACAACGAGATACACTGTATAATGAGAGACACAACTGTTACCATTGAATCAGCCAACAGCCGACTGCCAAACATGTGAGTAAAGCCATCAACTGCTGGATGACTGCAGACACATGAACGAGTCAAGTCAATTCCAGCAGAATTGCTGCTTAGCTAAATTAAACCCATATTACTGGTCCACAGAATTTTGAGCTAAACACCTAGGTGTTATTCATACCACTAAATTTTGGGGTAGACGGTAATGCATCAAATCTAAATGATGCAGCATCTTGATAATATATACACCGAGAAAGTAGGGTTTATTTGCCTGCTTGCACAATTATTCTTCCTATACTACCAATTGTAATAGCATTCACCACGTCAATAGTTTTATATTTCAAACTGATATATCTAGACAAAGATGAAGTTAAAAAGAGGTAAATGGGGACAAGGAAAAAGACTGAAGCAAGTATAATTTTGTTGATTATGTACAGACAGACAGACAAGGTTGTAATACCACACTCAGAATCCTCGGTCATAAATGCCACAAATCAAGAAAACTTAGAAATAATAGTTCTGTTCTTCACTTACTATGTCTAAGGCACCTTTTCTTGTTAGAGACACTTCTTATGACACATTAATTCCAATGGGTCCTGGACTACTGCTTTCAGGTTTGCTGGTGCATAAAAACTTGTTCTTACAGATGAAATGACATCTTGTAAAGGAAGCCACCTATATGCCTAAGCATCTTGTCATTTGCTAAACTTGCTGACCTGTAACAAAATTACAAAACTCAATCTTGAATATATAGAATAATGCATGAGTTTCTCAGCATGCTGATCTTGTTTCTCGAGCCTGAGCTGACATGCCTGCCCTGACTCACCTCTCTGGCTTGCTCTAGGGCTAGGTTCACGGGTGTTCTAACTTGATTAAATTTTTTGACTTGGTTTTATAATTGCTATGCTGAGGTTAACTCTCAGTTCTTAATGTTTTGTCTTAGATGTAGACTAACTTTTCTTTTCTCTACTTTAAAATATGTCAGAGAGAATATCCAGCTTGGGTCAGAACCTATCAATGGCCAGGCTCTTTAAATATTTATTCTGGGAAAATCTGAGTATTTGAACACTGAATTAAACCTCATATATTATAGAAATAGTTTTCTAGACTGAATGAAAAATATTGGAGTAAAAATTATATTAATATACAAGTTTGGATGGAATTGAATTATCAACAATATAACAAAAATGAAATCATTGACATCAGTTTTAGTTCTTGATAATTTTTAATAGAGGAAATTTTTTTAAATTCTTTGAGTCCCTATTGTCTTACTTCTAAAATGGGAGTAAGAGTGGTGTCTTGAGTAAATAGATTGATCTTTGGCTCAAGTAAACTATATAAACTTAGCTGAAAATTGAAATATCAAGGCATCCCTTAATTCAACAAGCAAACAAAAAAAACTTTTTTTTGCATATTTTTGTATAATTCTAACAAAAATTATCTTGGCTATATGTGAAATTGATTCACTTGCTATAGTAAACATTAAATTGTCTGAAACAATTTATGTTCAAAAGTTTTGTTGAATTTTTCTTAACATATTTGGCTTAGTAAATTCAAACCTTCATATGCCATTCTCAAATTTTTAGAACTTGAATTAAGAGCTACTTAAAGGAGATAACTGTAACATACTTTGCTTTGGTGGGAAAAAATATAATCTAAATGATTTCTTTTAATAAAATGCATTATTTATTTTCCAAACAAGATTTTGAATTTTTATCATTGGTTCTAGCATTTTTTACTAATAGACACAGAGAAGTATGAATTTTATCTTTTAGGAATAATTTTCTAATTTTGAGTCCAAAATATTTTTATGTTGAAATAGCTCATTAAAAAGATAATCACATGTAGTGACTTATTCACATTATTTTGTGTTTCTAACAAATAAAGGAATTTATCATAAAGCATAACCTATCAATAAAATTTCTCTCAAGTATTTCTGCTTTACAAAGTTATATTTAATTTCAGCCATTTGTTAACCACTTCAGGTGCATTTCAGTGATTTACATTCTAAGAGATTCATAATTCTTAACTGATCTTTGTTTATTAGTTATAAGTACCCATAAGAAACAGATAATTTATGTCTAGTTCATGAAAAAGTAAATCATTATGATCTTTAAGAGACGTTGGCTCTTTTTTGTTTTTGTTTTTGTTTTTTGCAGAAAATGTAACAGTCTGTGTGTTATATATATCAACTACCACTATTGTGTGGAAATGAATAATGTACAAATTGTGGTTGGGTGATCTGTACCCACATATATTAATAGTACACTCAAACTGGGTCTGTTAATGTCAATCTGTGAGTTTTAGTCTATATATTTCTATAATACGACTGAATTTCATTCATCAATATGTTCTTGAAGGAAAAGAAAGATTCATATTTTTTTATCTGCTTCTCATATTAATTAATAAACTACTAAATATTTGGTAAAAATAGCCATAATTTGTGGTTAATTGCTGAAGTTATTTTTATAGGGTTAGCACTATAATTTCTAAAGGGTAAAACAATATGACTAAATCAGTGTACTTATACCATTTAACTTGACATAGTTATTATGCTATAAATTTTATAATAAAGTATAGCTTAGATGTTCCAAGGAAGATGGAAATTAGCAATAATAAAGTATAATGTGAGAATAAAATTGACATGAATATTTTGAAATATTATTAATGATTTTTTTTTAACTATCTTTAAATATGATGAGATAAGGTCCTGTATTTTTAAGACTGTTGAGGTGACTTACATAATAAATTAGAATCTTTCATATATATTATCCACATATTCAAAAAGCTAAAAGATGTGGCAATATGTTGAGAAGGCAGTTTGGAAGAATATTTGCTTAAAATAATTTACATTAGTGTGCAGTGCCTCATGCCTGTAATCCTAGCACTCTTAGAGCCCCAGGCAAGAGGACTGCTTGAGGTCAGAAGTTGGAGACCAGTCTGAACAAGAGAAAGACCCTGTCTGTACCAAAAATGGAAGAAATTAGCCAGGCATGGTGTGCACACCTATAGTCCCAGCTACCGGGTGGGCATATAGGGGGTGCTGAGGCAGGAGGATCGCTTGAGCCCAAGGGTTCGAGGTTGCAGTGAGCTGTGATGATGCCACAGCACTCTACTTGGGGCAACAAACCGAGACTCTGTCTCAAAAAAAAAAAAAAAATGATATTAGAAAACAGATCAAAAGTGACTTAGTATAAAACCACAATGATGAAAAATTGGTCAGAAGACAAGATTATTCTGATCATATGAAATCTTAAAAATGAACTGTGAAGTCAATGCTCATGCAGAATACCATAACAAACACATCTCGAGGAAGAGTGAACATAAAACAGACTAAAACAAGATTATAACTGAGATGCTACAGCTTTCTTTAAATAAATTAAAATGAGATCATTAGAGTATGCCCTAATCTGATAGGACTAGTGTTCTTTCAAAGAAAGGAAATTTGGACACGGACACATGTAGAAGAAAGATGTTGTGGAGACAATGGGAGCAGATGGCCAACCACAAGCCCAGCAGACACCACCTCTACAGACACCGTGATCTAATACTTCTAGTCTCCAGAACTGTAAGGAAATAAATTTCTGTCATTTAAGCCACCCAGTCTGTGGTACTTTGTTGTGGTAGCCCTAGAAAACTAAAACACGTTAATAAGTGCAATATAGTACAAAAGGCAGAATTAATTTTAAAATTTGTATGACTTTATGTAGGATTCTAAATCTCCGTTAAAAGAAAGAGAAACTTTTTTAGAGTAATTTAAGGGATTAAACTAGTACCCTATGTAAAATTATCTACATCAAATAGTGAACATTTCGCAGATGTTGTGATTCTTTATTTTATAAATTGCAACTTTGTATGCAATTTCATACTTTGTATTTTGTATACATATCATATTTGACTATATTACCTTCTTTATACCTGATTTATTTTAGACTTTCAACATTATATTTTTTAGAAATTTAAAAGTTATATTTCAAATTATACCCTCTTATTACTAATCTTTAATATATGAAAAATGAATTTAATTTGATTCTTAAAATTAGGATGGCTTGTATATATTAAAATATCCCTTCTGACACATATTATTATGACTAAACTTGCACAGTTTAAAAATTTGGGTATATAAAAACGAAAACGCTAAAAAATGAAAATGAACAGTTTACTGTGCTTTATTTAGTCAAAGTTGAAAGAAGACATTGGAACCTCTCAACATTCCACCTCAATTGTGCAGGGTCCGTAGCAAGCAATGATGGTATCAATGGTTAAGTCTCACTTGTGGAAACTGTCGTCTAGCAGGTGTGAGTAGAATCCTCAACCTCATGGTGTGTGTGAGAGTTGGGGAGTGAATATGCTGCAAAGAAGAGCACTTGTGGCAGACTGTTAGAGCAGAGTATGGAATCAAGCTGCATATTTTAATCAAAGAATTCTAACCTGAAAAATAAATTATGGAGAAAGTTATTTTTCTGCAGAGAACCAGAGATGAATATAAAGACCTACATAAATGCACACCTCCCCAAGCACACACGTGCATGTCTACATAGAAATAGCCCACAAGAATCTATAGAATTGCTTATCACTTTCAGTGACATTTAAAAGATGAAACAAGAAATGGAGAAATGGGATCATAGGAAAAAGCAGCTAGAGGACCTATAAAAAGAATACAGAAATGATGATACAAAAATTTAGCCATAATTAGATGAGCAGTAGAATTGATGCTGCATTTTAAAATGTAAGTTAAGATCCTTGAACAAAAGGAAGCCAAAATTTACAAGAGACTCACTAATTCTAGGTTTTGTTATGAACAAATGAGGGAGGAAGGAATTATAAAATTAAAAATGTTGTGGTGAACTTAGAGGATAGCATAAACCTATTGGATTGTTTTTTAAAGAATGAATAAAGAAAGAATCCTATAGTATCCTGGCCAGTGAACCAAGGCATCCAAAAAAAAAAAAAAAAAAAAGAAGAAGACGCAAAAAACGACAAAATAGTAACAACAAAAACAAACCCATACAAAAACCTGAATGCCTAACATTAAATTTCTCTTCTAAAATCTCATATACCAGATGACAATGCACTGAATGACAGCCACAGAGTTTTATGAAAAAAAATAACATTACAATTTATCAATTTGTTTTCATATATTTGAATATATAAAGGCATTTGTAAATGTATTAATATAAGAATAAGACTCAAGTCCATGCATGAATGCCAAAACCATCCACCGACACCAATATTTTTTTCTAGATATAGTTCTTTGATTTGTTATATTTACATTATGTGTTTCTCTCTCTCTCTCTGCCTTTCATTCCTTCCTCCCACCCTCCTTCCTTTTCCACCGTTCCATTAAAATGTACGTATCACGGGCTTCATAGTGTGAGCCATAACTTTTTTATTTCCCTAATATTTTTGTCCAAATAAAATACTTTATAGAAAAAAATAATTCTTTATAGAGGTGTAATTTACATAAGGTGAAATACACAAATCTTAAGTCTGTAGCTGGATGACTTTTATATATATATATATATATATATATACATATATATATATATATATATATACACACATACATGCCCACTACCCAAATAAAATAGAAGTTTAGAATTTTTTTTATTTTTAATTATTATGAGTACATAGTAGTTGCATATATTTATAGGGTGCATGAGATGTCTTGATGCAGGCATACAATGTGAAGTAATCAACTCAGGGTAATTGGGGTATCCAACACTTCAGGCATTTATCATTTATTTGTCTTAGGAACATTCCACTTCCATTCTTTTATTTATTTTAAAGCATACCTTAACTTATCAATGATGATAATCACTTTGCTGTGCTATCAAATATTGTTCATTCTACCTACCTAACTACATTTTTGTACTCATTAACCATCCCCACTTTATTACCCGTGTCCTTCCAAGCTGGCCTTCCCAGCCTCCGGTAACCATCATTGTACTCTCGTTCTCCATGAGATCAATTGTTTTTAATGTTTAGCTCCCACATATGAGTGAAAACATATGAGATTGGTCTTCCTGTGCTTGGATTATTTCACTTAACACTGCGGTCCCCAATGCCCAGGCGGTGGCCTGTTTCGGGTCTATGGCCTGTTAGGAAATGGGCCAGCACATCACTGCCTGAGCTCTGCACCACACACCCACCCCAACCCCATCCCTAGGCCTTGGAAAAATCGTCTTCCATGAAACTGGCCACTGGTGCCAAAAAGGTTGGGGACCGCTGCCTTAACATAATGTTCTCTGATTCTATCCATGTTGTTGCAAATGTCAGAATTGCATTCCTTCTTGTGGCTATATAATATTCCATTGTGTGTATGTACCACAATTCCTTTATCCATTCGTCTGATGAACACTTAGGTTGATTCCAAATCTTGGCTATTGTGAATAGTGTCGCAATAAACATGAGAGTGCAGACATATTTTCGTTATACTGATTTCCCCTCTTTTGGACATGGACCCAGCAATCCCACTATGGTGGCTCTGTTTTTATTTTTTTGAGGAAACTCCATACTGTTCTCCATAGTGGTTGCACTAATTTACACAACCAACAATGTGCAAGGGTTCCCCTTTCTCTCCAGCATTCATTATTGCCTGTCTTTCTGATAAAAGCCATTTTAACTGGGGCAAGATGATATCTCATTGTAGTTTTAATTCGCATTTTCTGCTGACTAATGAATGTTGAGCATTTCTTCATATACCTGTTGGTCATCTGTATGTCTTCTTTTGAGAAACATCTATTCAGATCCTTTGCCCATTTTTAAATTGTATTATTTGACTTTTTTCCTATTGAGTAGTTGGATTTCCTTATATATTCTAGTTATTAGTCCCTTGTCAGATGGGTAATTTACAAATATTTTCTCACATTCTGTGGGTAGGATCTTTTCTTCACCCGAGAAATCTGTCTCTCCTTTCCATTCAACATCTTCAGCAAACATTATTATAAAATCTAGACCATCAGGGCCAGTTTCATGCATAGATTGTCTGCGCAGTCACAGAAGTCCTTATGTTTTGAAGGGTTGTTTTTTTTTTTTTTTTTTTTTTTTACTTTATTTAGAACTCTCCTATCATTGTCTTGATACTGCTGATGGTTTTTGAATGAAGGATGCTGAATTTTTATTTTGTTCTGGGCCATGAAATCATGTAGTTGGTCCTGATGACTCTTGATTGTTCTTGGACTTCCTATAAATGAAAACTTACACAATATAATCTATGCAATCTAATATTAGAGAGTTTGTAATGTATTGGAGACTCAGACATGTTGCACATACTGAGATTTGTTCTTTTGTGTTGCGATTTCAATTCATGTGATAACTATCCTTTTTATCTGATCTTTCCTCAAGCCTGACTCTTAATTAACTTTTGTTGCTCAAAGTGGTTCTCAATATTTCCTTTACAGTGTGGGTTTCTGTATCAATTGTCTCTTCCAAATCCACAAGTCCCTGTATTTGTGGATTCTTTATTTCATTTCAGTTTTGCATAAAATGGAAGTAGTATATTCTGAGTTCATTTTTCCTCTACTAATTTGCCAAACACAGCCAACACAAATTGACACACTATGGGTATTATTCAGCTTAAAATATTTTCATAATTATTAAGCTCATAATATGCCTTAAATACTATCACAGGTGACAGTTTTACCAAAGTTTTACAACTATTAATATGTAATGTAAATAAGCTTTCTTCATTCCTGTAATTTTCTTAGCACCTGACTACTTGACATCTAAGCCACTTCCAATTATTTTATGCGTGTTTTCTGACCACATGCAATTTCAAGGTCTCCACTCCTGTTATTTAAAGGGGTCTGGGCCACATTTTGACTTTCATGGTTCCTAGGACTTTTGTGGTCCTTTTATTCATAAAAAAATGTTGTATATGTTTTATGACTATGCAGATATAAATATAGCCAGACTTGATTATATTCTTTTTTTTTCTAATTTTAAAAGAATGAAGACATTTTTTTCAGGTCCCTACAATAGCATGGGCCTTAGGCACTTTGCCTTAATGGATGAGTCAGCTTTGCTTAGATTATAATGCAGTAACGAATGGTACCCTGAACTATCAGGGACTTAAACAAGAAACATGTGCTTCTTCCTCATGCTTCAAGTCTGTGTAAGATAGGCCGGTGCTGTGATCTATCGTACCCTGACTGAGATTTCAGCTATGTGGCTGTCCCTATGTACAATACTGCTCACTACTGTGACAAGGAAGAATGGCAGCAAGCAGCAGCACATGCTGGCTCCAAACTTTCTATGGGTAAGAAGCAGGGCGAGGATTCCACTACAGAAGCCATTTTCCTATGCCGACACTCACAGCATCTTTGTCCTTTTGTCCATTTTTCTTTCCCCTACAGCAATCTTCTATTAGTGGCAATGGAAATTAATAACTTGGCATTCTTTTGGGGTAGCCTCAATGAATTTCATCCTTATTTTCCTAGATTATTTTTGAGACATGTATTGTCTATATCAAAACTAGTTCCAACAACCTTCCTCTTGCCCCCAGTTTCACATCAAACTAATTTGGGCTAGAAATATCCAGGAAATCAGACTCAAAAATTTTAACATTACTGCCATTCCTTTTCAGAATTAATAATACTCCAGAACACCTAAGACATTTCAGATTCACAAATTTGTATTTTTTAACCCAATGATGATTTTTTAAAATTCATAAGCATATTTTTCATCTTTCTTCTTTAATTTTTCTTCCCTCTTTACCCACACACACAAAATTTTATAGATTTTTATTTTTATCTATATACATTTTTATTTCTCTGAGTTTTTTTTAGGGATTTTTATTCTAACTTCTTTTATAGGCAATAAATTGTGGTGAAACATATATGTTATAACAGATTGTTTTCTTGTCTCTCTCTTACTAAACCATGAGGGGTTGTGATTTACTAATTTATATTCCTAGCATCTATTATAACATTAGAACATACTAAATTTTGAATTAAGCTTGAACCAAGACATCCAGATGCCATCTATTATTTAAAATGCTAATTCTATATTTTTGTATTTCATGGTAAATCACAGTAAATTGGGAAGACTTATTTTTCTGTTTGCAATGTAATAAATGAATACCTGGCCACTCGTCCGTTTTAGCCCTAAGACTACATAATTCACACCTTTTCTACCTTTCTAAACTCATCCCGTGCCCTGTTTTTCTGCTTCAACCCATACCACCACAGTTCAGTGAACATTCCATGGCTTTACACAAGGTTGTGCCTTTGCCACAGGTTGTTACTTCTGCCTGGGTTACCTTTTCCCTCTTGTCTTCATGGTGAGGTCATACATCATTTCAAATGTTATCTCAGTAACAGAGCCTTTCAGCAGAGTTCTATGTGTTACCAGAAAACTTTTATACATACCTCTCTTATAGATTTTAACGTTTTAAATTGCTATCAGTCTGTGTGATTTTGTGTTTCACAGGATCACATATACAAGACAGAAAATGCTAAGAATTCACTTTTGTACTCCAAGGACTATGTTCAGTGCATTTCAAATTGTAGATGTGTAATAATATATATTGATTAAATTAATATGTGGTGTATGCATAAGCCTGAGAAAGAAGAGAATAAGTCAAAGAAGAATTGTGTGTGTGTGTGTGTGTGTGTGTATAATTCTGAATATCTGAGAATATTCCTCTTCTTAAGTGTACTGCTCAAACACTAAATCTGAACACATCAAATATAAAAGGTAAAGAGAGTATGAATGGTCAGTAATTGATGAAAGAGTAGATATCAATGAGTTTACATCAATAAAAGCATCAGCTTGTCACAATTGGGGCCATTAATGTAATTTGTATCAATGACAAACTATATCTAGTAACTACCACTCCCACCTTCAAGAGTAACCATTAAACTTCTAAAACTGTAGATTAGTTTTGTCTGTTTTTGAAATTTATATCAATGTAATCATACACAATCCATTTACTTTTCACAATGTATAAAGGAAATTCATCCTTATTGTTTATTTCCCTAATCCTTCAATTATTATTGCTCTATATTATTCTATTGTCTTAAGATAGTATAATTTATCCATTCTACAATTGGTCAAGCATTGAATCATTTCTAGATCGGGGCTACTAGAAATACTGTTGTTATAAATATTTCTACATAGGCCTTTTGGTGAACAAATTTGCAAATTTCTACCAAGTAAATTTGCTAGTCAAATGGCAGAATTATAGAATTGTTACTGAACATACCAGCAATGCCCAACATTCATGTGTCTTATAAGGTGCTTTTTCATAAAATGACATTTGGCAAGAATACTTTTATGATAACAGTACAGTAATCCATTTTCTGAGCTACATGGGAGAAGTGAGTATTTTCTTTTCTGTGCTTTCTTAAGATTTCTTTTAGTAATGATCGGTAAAGTTTGTAGTTTTCAACGCCAAAGTTGGGATTCCATTTATCAATTAAGGTAGAAAACCAGTCTAAGAAACTCAGAATGCACCATGTGAAATGCAAAAGCACAATATGAGGTGATGATGGATATATAGAGAATAGACAATTGTATATTAGAAAGGCTCTTGAGAATATATTGTAAAATGTTGAATGTTAAGTTAATGTCATTTGAGTAAGAAAGTGACATGAAGAAAATCTTACAAGATTGATTTGCTAGTTACATGCAGGATAAATTAAAGGGAAACCTTAGAGACAATTAGAAAGCCTCTAAATCATTTAAAAGTAATGATTTCTCAGACCTAGGTGGCAAATGAAAATAGAATGTGTGGGCGTATGTATTTTTAGCATGTGTTGTGAGGAAATGGAGCTGGCAGATAGAAGAGACAGTTTGAGGGAAGAATTAGCCAGACCTGACAACTAATTATAGGTAGCAGTGGGGAATAATGCGAAAAATATATATATAATCTTGGGTAATGGCAAAGCATATAAACTGGACATTCAGGAGAGGTAATGATTAGTAAGGTTTGTAGTTTCCAAAGCCAAATGTTGGAATTCCATTTATCACTTATGGTAGAAAACCAGTCTAAGAAACTCAGAATGTACCATGTGCAATGCAAAAGCACAATACGAGGTGATGGTGGATATATAGAGAATAGAAAATTGTATAAAAGAGTGAGTTTGGTTTCAGACACACTGAATTTTGTCTGATCTTCACATCTCAAAATGAAACTGATTAACAACCAGAAGCAAATAGTGACCTAGAAATGCAGGCTGAATAGCAGTAAGTTCAAGAGAATAAATGGGGACTCCCAAGACACCTCCAGGCAATTCCAAATAAAATTAAAAATAATTGAAAAAGAATTTCACAGATATTCAAAGAATTTTGTTCCTTTAAGACGGATTTGTAAACTCACTGGTTTAATCACATTACATGTTGAGGTATGTAATACATAAATAGAATTCCAGCAAGATATTAAAGCTCTTTTTCTTAAACGCCTCACAAATAATTGCCAGAATGCAATAAGAGCCTACACACTTCAACTTACAAGCTTAAGGCCAGAAATATGTGTTCAGTTTAAATTAGCTATAGGATGCCAGTACTGGGCAGATGATTGAATTCTTTTTAACTAGTTTAACGTTAGATTAATTTTTTTACACATGCCATTTATGCTTATGGGCAATTTTACATAAATATGTGTATAAAATGAAACATATATTTTATAGTTTTCTTTTAATCTTTTATTACTCCAAATTTTTTTAGGATTTATATAATTATCTTTTCCTGGTTCTAGTAATATATTTTGATTTTGAATCAAACATTTCATGAGTTATTAATATTAATTTATTTTACATATATGAAATATATACTTCAATTTGTACTCTCACCAAATAATGATATTATTATGGTTGCAGATATTGTTTTTGGTAAGCATAGATTTCTGAAATTCTTAAGTATTAAGATATTAAATTTTTAAGTATAATTTTTATATTCAGCCAAAAAGAGGCATATCAATTCTACTAAAATCAAGTACAACACTAATTAAATTTTAAAATACCTCATCTATGTGCAACTGTAGGAGACTTTAAAGATTTCCAAAAGCTCATATGGATGCCATTTTTATATGTAGCTTATATTTATAAAAACTTTATCACAGCAATACAAATATTACTCAATGTTATATTTCAAAATGTTCTGAACAAAATAAAATATCAAAATATGATTCTAATTATTAAAGTAAAAGCTGAATAACGTGGCAGAAAATTAAACTTAATGTAAAAATAGGAAACATATTATTAAATTAATTAAAACATTTTTTGACAAAAGGATTTGTCCAAATATGTAAATAAATGGGGAAAGAGACATTTCAGCACGAGGCAGATATCATTTTACCTTACTTCAATGAATTAGCATTGTAAACTACCAAATTAATTGTATTTCTTGGTTTATTTACATCATTGTTATTTTTATTTCATTATAAAATGTACAATGCACTGAGTTTTCTTTGGGTTTGCTTCTTTTATCAACAAATATTCATAGTATACCATAATAAGCTTAGCCACATGACAGGTGACATTGGGATACAAATAAGGATAAACCACTGGAGTTTTATAATTTAATCTGGGAGAAAACTTAGAGAACATTAGTAATAATGATATCTATTTTTATATTCATCTATATTTTATCTAACTTAATGTCTTTTAAGAAGGGGAGAAAACAAGCCTTGGACTAGACGAAAATATCTATATACAAAAGTGAAAGTAAAATCACATTCAACTAGTTATGCCTTGCATTAAAATGGTTGTATTAAACTGAATAAAAAATGACCACAAGTTCAGTGGCTTTAACACAACACATATTTATTATCTCACAGTTTCCTTTGGGCAAGAGTCCAAACACAGCCTACCTGAATCCTCTGCCTCATGAGGCTGAAACCAATATGTTGACTACTGCTTTCTCATATGGAGCTCCCCTGAACACACTCAAGTGGGCAGAATTCAGTTCCTTTTGGTGGTAAGATGGAGCCTTCAGCTCCCATGATACCTTCTCCAGAGTAATTCGACATGCAGCTGTTTGCTTTCTCAGAACCAATGGAAGAGCATCTCTACAGTTTCAAGTCTCCTCTTTAAGAGAATGCCTGGAAAACACCCAGGATAATCTCTCTTGTGACTGACTCAACATCGACTGCCTAGAGGTCTTAATTACATCTGCAAAATCTGCATGGTTTTGCCGTGTCCTTTTGATTAGGAGTAAGTTGCATCTTTATCCCATGATGAAGGAAATTAGTTAAATTGTAGAAAATTACGATTTAAAAAAATCTTGAAAACAACCAGAAGGAAAAATAAAGCTTATACAAGTGAATAATAAATAATTTATAATACACTAAGTCCTCACTTAATGTCAACAATAGGTTCTTGGATACTGCAAGAAATGACAGACTGTATGCCTAGGAACTTCTGATTATATCAGTTAGCTTACGGTAAAATTGGTTTCATTATATAGTGCATCATTTGGGTTCATTTTATAGTACATCATAAATAAAATAATACTACATTGAAAAGCTACTTGAGAAGAGTGTGTTTATATTCTACCAGACAATGTGCTATTTCTCCTGTAGCCCAGTGGATGTTGATAACAGGAGTGGCCTACTGTATCTATGTGTTTAGTCTATAAGAATCTTCTAGTTACCTGGGCTGAGTAACTCTATTCTGTGCTAGCTTTTTACTTTAAAAGTTTCAGCATTATGTATAAAAGATCTGAGAGTTAGTCAAATTAAGTAACTATTTAATTTCTCAATGCCATACTTTCCATAACTTTAATACTTCCAAATAACTTAGATAGTTTTCATCATTTAGTGAATAAATGAAATATATCAGTTTTCTCCCTGAAAGATTATGCTACTACATATTTCTAAGAATTGTGGAGGAAGCAAGAGTACTGTTTAATACACCAAATTGCTTTCTCCCTTGCCCCGTCTCTCTTAAGACTTTTTAATCTACTTTAATTTACCTACACACTAACTTCCTACTTTACCAAATCACTATTCATTACCTAATTATCTCCTCCAGCTAAGCCCTCTACTTCCTTAGAATAATTTCTTCCTTGTTATCATTTCTGTAACAGTATTATTTGTACTCTTTAGTTAGTGATTTCTAGTAATTTGAATAGCATTCAAATAAGTCAGCTGGTTTATAGCAGGCATTTTCAGATTTCCTTAGAATTTTGCTACTGAAATAAGTGTGCTGTAATTTTTACTGCCATGTCAGAACTGTCAGTCTGTCTCAGAATTTTTATCAAATGTACTAAGTTTTCTTTCCAAGGCAGAATTATTTTAAAAATCCAGGATATTACACATATGGAGAAACACTTTACCATTTACCACAAATGACTCATGGAATAAATACTCTGGGTAAATAATATTATGGATCTGAGTAATTTAGATAAATGAAACACATACATCCCTATTATAAAGACTTTTTTATAAAAGTCTACATCAAATAGCCATAATGGAATAACGGTACTGGACTAGCTTTCCCACTACAAAAAAAAAAAAAAAAAAAATGAGAGAAAAACTGTTTCCAAGCAATGGACAATAGACAGCACAAGGCTGTGATTCCTATAGAAGAAAACAGGAGTTTAACCCCACAGATTTCCAGTTTCATGTCTGTGGAAAATTTCTTAATCAACCATAAGTCAGAGCTGGAGTCCCAGCAGAATACTCATTTCCACAAAGCTGAGGAGGACGTTGTGAGAATTGGGGGCAGCTGAAGTGACCGGAATCTGTGGGATGAGGCATCAGAGACGGTGGACCTGAGTGGAGAGGGCGCTCTGTAGGTCAAGATGAGACTCTTGCCAGTGTACAAGGGCTGGGATATACGTGCACAGGACGAGACCATTCAACTCTCACCACATACTAGCATCTGAAGGCTTGTATAGTAACCGAGCAGTGTTGGGCATGAAGGAAGGCAGAGAAGTCGGTGCCCAGGGACTTCTGACCCTGTCATTGGAGAGATCTCTTTAACGTGTAGCTGATGTGTTAGAAAGAAAGAAAGAAAGAAAGAGAGAGAGAGAGAGAGAGAGAAAGAAAGAAAGAAAGAAAGAAAGAAAGAAAGAAAGAAGGAAGAAAGGAAGAAAGGAAAGGAAAAGAAAGAAAAGAAAAGAAAAGAAAAGAAAAGAAAAGAAAAGAAAAAAAAGAAGGAAGGGAGGAAGGAAGGAAGGAAGGAAGGAAAGAAAGAAAGAAAGAAAGAAAGAAAGAAAGAAAGAAAGAAAGAAAGAAAGAAAGAAAGAAAGAGAAAGTAAGTCAGTCTAGGAATAGGAACCACATCCTAACAAAGGTGAAACTTAAGTCCTGACCACACCCTAAAGGAATGCAGAGTGTGGAATTTGAGTATGGCCAACCTTGTAGGGTTGGAAAGCACCCTGGGTTTCTCTTTGGTCTGTCTATACTAACAAAGAGTAAAAGCTAGTCTGAGCAAAATTCAAGAGAGTCCACCAGTAACTAAACTTCCAGTCAAAATAAAAATCTTAGGAAAATGAAAACAGAATTCTGCACTTCTATATTCTCTAGTATTCAGTAAAAAATTAACTATTATCAACAAGGATGCCAAGATGATTTAGTGAGAAGAGAATAGTCTTTTCAACAAATAGACTATTGCAAATAGACTCATGCAAAAATATCAAATTGGACTACTAATTCACATCAAATACAAAAAAGTAACTCAAAATAGAACAAATACAAAAAAAAAAAAAAAACCCTCAACATTTGAGCTACAAAATATAACCTTTAGGAGAAAACAGGTAAATATTTTCAGCTTGAATAAGGAAATGCTTTCTTAGCTTTGACACCAAGTTGTAAGAATCAAAAGGAAAAAATCATTTCCACTGAACTTACCAAAATTAAACACTTCTGTGCCTCAAACAACACCATGAAGAAAGTGAGGAGGCAACCCACTGAATGGGAGAAAATATTTGTAAATCATATTTCTGGTAAGATGTGTATCCAGAAAATATAAAGAGCTCTTGCAATTAAATAATATCAAGACAAAATACTCAATTAAAAAATGAACAAAGACTATGAATAGATATTCTCCAAAAGAGGTATACAAAATAGCAATATGTATATAAAAAGATACTCAACATCATCAGCTATCAAGGAAAGGTAAGCCAAATCCACAAGGAGATGTAACTTCATGGGTACTAGGACAGCTATAATAAAAAACAGAAAACAAAAAGATATGGAGAAAATGGAATCCTCATACTTTGCTGTTGGAGATGTAAAATAATATAGTCAGTTTGGAAAATAATTTGGCAGTTCCCAAACTATTTGGGAAAAAAAATTTGGGGGCAAAAAACATAGACTTATCATACAATCTAGTAATTCCACTTCTAGGTATTTATCCCAAAGAAATGAAAACAAATGCTACACAGGAATTTGTGTACAAATGTTCATGAAAATATCATTCATAAAGCTATAAAGTACAAACAACCCAAATATTCATAAATTTGACTAATAAAAAAGGGTGGTCTACCCATGCAATCATTTAATATTTGTTAATAAAAAGGAATGAAATAATGATTCATGCTATAACATTAGATGCATCTTGAAAACATTATGCTAAGTGAAAAAAGCCATTCACAAAAGACCACATATTGTATGATTCTATTTATGTTGAATGTCTAGACTAGGCAAACCCATAGAAAATATAAGTCGATTATTGGAAGTAAACAAACAGAGTGACCACTAAAGGGCACACGGTTTCTTTTAAGGGTAAACATAATAATGGTATAAAATTGATTGTGGTAATGGCAGAACTCTTTGAATACATTAAAAACCATTGTATTGTTCACACTGTAGCATTCAATAAAAATAATGTGAACATTTGTTATAGCGATACAATAGCAAGAAGGTATTGTACTATATAGCATTTAGCAAATTCTTCCATTAAGATGTTTATTTGTACATTATATATATATATTATTTTCAATTTATGGTGAGCTTCATCATAGCAATAACTATCTTGCTTACCTTTGGGTCTGTACCTGCACCCAGCCAAGTATCTAACACAGCACAGAGTATGACATCAAAGATCATAAAATTATCAAAAGAAGTAAATTTCACAATTAAATAAGCCTCAAACAGATCTTGCCTAATATCAAGTCTTAAAAAAATAAAATAATGGGTAACTTAAAATTTCCTAAGTTGAAAATAATATCAAGGTACACTTTTAAGGTCCAGTTTAGGGGCAAAACTTAAAAACAAAGGAGACTTTCCATAATCCTGTTTGTTAGAGTTTCCTTCTCTGTTAATAATTTTAAGCACTAGGACAAATTTAGTTGCCTGGCATCCAGGAAACTTTCTAATATTTCTTTTGTATATTTTTTTGAAAATGCACATTCACCTGTTTCTCTTTTTTGTCCTAATCTTAATCAGTCAATAACATTAGTAACAATAACCATAACATTAAACAAAAAAGGTTTTAAGTTTAAAGAACTGAGAACTAGATTTCTGATTATGTTGTATTTATGCTGCATAAAAATCTGAAAATCTAACTCTTTTTATTCAACTACATTTATTCTATTTTCTTTACTTTATAATATTATACAGAAAATAATATAAGTATTACCATATCAACTTTAATTATACGTTCCTTGAACTATCATGGTTTTATAAAATTCTTTTTCCCCTTTGGTCATTTGAGAACATATTTTAGAAAAAAATCAAATTTCATCTCAAAGTTTTATTTCAGATGATTGGATATTTCTTTAGTACAACATGATCTCAGTAAATTTTTATGAATTCCATAATTAATTTTAATACTTATTTGATAATTTTTATTTTATTTTGTGAGAATAGTTTTTTTCCTCACAACTGGCAGATGAAAGAAAGAAACTTATTCAGATTTTTTTTTAAAAAATGTTTAACTCTATCTATACAATTACCAAACAGATGGCAAAGCAAAAGTAAATTGCTTACATTTTATCAAAATGCTTTTCTTTTTTTGGATCTTAGCAATGACATATAGCTTTTAGACACATAAGGTAAATATTATTATAATATATTAGACTGAAAGTGAATGGCATCAGGATTATATATAATATAAATCTCTCACATTGAGGTTATCTACATTTATACCAACTAATTATTAGTTTTAGTTATCAATCCATAAACTACCGGTTCTATCATATATCCCTTAACTGATCCAAAAATATTTGCTGGAGAGGGACACAGCAAGGTGGCTGACTAGAACCCTGCAGTGACTGTCCCTCCACATGAACTCCAAATTCAACAACTATCAATGCAAGGGAGCATCTTCAGGAGAACCAAAAATCAGGTGAGCTACCACAATTCCTAATTTTAACATTATATCACAGAAAGAAGCACTGAAGAGGGCAACAAAGACAGTCTTGCATTGCCTTTGCCACCCCTCCCCATGCCAGCGTTGCTGAAGGGATAGAGAATCAGTGTGCCTGGGGGAGAGACACTGATGTGATCCTGGCACTTTTCTTTGGAACTCAAGGCCACCCTGACGCAGGGAAACACAGCAGAGGCTAGAATTCTGCTGGCACCCACAGAGGGAGCATTTAGACCAGCCTGGCCAGAGGGAAGTCCTCTGCCCTGAAACCTGAGTTCCGGCTAGCTCCACTCCCTGCTGGCAAAAAGCAGCTGGGCCTGGAATACATTTGTATGGCAGTTATGCCGCAAAGCCTGCAGTCCTTGAGCAATTCCTGCAGCTGTGCTGGCTCAGAGCCAGTGGACTTGGAGTGCACATGAGAAGTGAGACACCAGTGGTGGTGGCCAAGCCATTGCCTGTGTCACCCGTCCCCCAATTCCAGGCAGCGCAGCTGAGGGAGAATCTTATCGCTCTTGGGGAAAGGAAAGGGATGAATTTGGAGGACTTTGTTTTGCAACTTGGTTCTGAGTTTAGCCACAGTCAAATAAAGTACCCAGTAGATTCCTGAATTCAGTGATTCAAGGCCTTGGATCCTGGAAGGCATTTCTAGACCCACCCTGGACCAGAAGGAAACAAGCTGCCCTGAAAGGAAGGACCCAGTCCTAGCCAGATTCACCAGCTGCTGACTCAACAGCCCTTGGGCTTTGAGTAAACATTAGAGGAAGCCAGACAGCAGCCACCATGGGCTTTGGGTGAGACTGGGCTGGCCTCAGGTGTGACCTGACAGAGTCCTAGCTGCAGTGGCCATGAAGGAGTACCCAGATTACATTTCCTCAACTCCAGAAGCCTACAGTGAGGGAACAGAGTGAGAGACTTTGCCTGATAATCCAGGGAATTCTCACATATCACACTCAAGTCCACCAAAGTGCTACCACTAGGAGTCTGTAAGATTCACAGCATTACTGGGTTTGGGGTGCCCCCCCCCACTGCTCCAGTACAGAAACAGATGCAATGACAAAAGACCACAACACTCGATTCCCTTGGAATATCTGGAAAGCCTTATCAAGAAGGAGAGGATCAAACCAGCCCAGACTGTAAAGGTTAAAATAAATACCTAGCAGACATAGATGGACATCTGTAGCACCAATAACATCCAGGAAAACAGGACGTCACCAAACAAACTGAGTAAGGAACCAGTGACCAATCCCAGAGTGATGCAGATATGTGACCTTTCAGACATATTATTCAAAACAGCTGTCCTGAAGAAGCTCAATGAACTTCGACACAACACAGGGAAAATTCAGAAGCCTATCAGATAAATTTAACAAAGAGATTGAAATAATAAAAAAAAAATCAAGCAGAAATTCTGGAGCTGAAAAATTCAATTGACAAACTGAGAAATGCATCAGAATCGTTCAACAGCAGAATTTGATGAAGCAGAAGAAAGAGGAAAGAGTTAGTGAGTTTAATGACATGGTATTTGAAAATACACAGAAAAGAAAAAAAAGATAAAAGAGTAAAAAAGAATGAAGCATGCATAAAAGATCTAGAATATAGCCTCAAAAAAGCAAATCTAACAGTTATTGGCCTTAAAGAGAAGATAGAGAAAGAGATTGGGGTAGAAAGTTTATTTAAGGAAATAATAACAGAGAACTTTTGAAACCTAGAGAAAGATATTAATATTCAGGTACAAGAAGGTCATAGAACACCAAGCAAATTTAACAAAGCTACCTCAAGGTATTTAATAATTAAGCTCTGAAAGGTCACTGATAAAGAAAAGGCCCTAAGGGAAACAAGAAAAAAGAAAAAAATAACATATAAAGGAACTCCAGTACATCTGGCAGCAGACTTCTCAGTGAAAACCTTATAGGCAAGGAGAGAGTGGCATGACAAATCAAAGTGCTGAAAGGAATAAAAAACAACAAAAAAACTTAACCCTAGAATATTATATCCTGCAGAAAATATTCTTCAAACATGAAGAAGAATTGAAGACTTGCACAGACAAACAAAACCTGAAGTATTTTTTCAACACCAAAGCTGTCCTATAAGAAATGCTAAAAGGAGTTCTACAAAAGGAAAGAAAAGGAGATGAATGAATAATAAGAAATCGTCTGAAGCTACAACTTACTGGTAACAGTAAGTACACAAATAGAGACTACTACATTGCTATAATTGCATTGTGTAAAACACTTATATCTTTAGTAGGAAGACTAAAAAACAAATGTATCAAAAATCACTGCAGCAACTTTTTGAGAGAGAGATAGTATAAAAAGACATAGATACAAACAACAAAAAGTTAAAAAAGCAGGGAGGATGGAGTTACAGTGTAGAATATCTATGAGATTTCTCTTGACTTGTTGGTTTGCTTGTTTGTATGTAGAGTTGTCTTTTATTTAAAATAATTGGTTATAAAATGTTTTTTGCAAACCTTATGGTAACCTCAAATCAAAAAACCTAGAACAGATACTGAAAAAATAAAAAGCAAGGAATTAAAACGCACTATTAGAGAAAATCACTTTTAACAATGGAAGACAAGATGGAAGAAAAAAAGAAAGAGAGGACCACAAAACAACCAGAAATCATATAACAACATGGTGTATGTTGTAGGTATAGGTGTAGGTAAGTAGTAAGTCTTTACCTATCAGTAATAACATTAGATATGAAGGTGCTACACTCTTCAATCAAAAGACAAAGAGTCTCCCATCCAAGTACTAACCAGGCCCAACCCTGCTTAGCTTCCGAGATCAGACAAGATTGGGCGCATTCAGCAATCCCATTATTGGGCATCTACCCAAAAGAACAAAAGAGATTCTATAAAAAAGACATCTGCACTCGAATGTTTATAGCAGCACAATTCACAATTGCAAAGATGTGGAAACAACCCAAGTGCCCATCAATACATGAGTGGATTAATAAAATGTGGTATATGTATACCATGGAGTACTATTCAGGTATAAGAAATAATGGCGATATAGCACCTCTTGTATTGTCCTGGATAGAGCTGGAACCCATTCTACTAAGTGAAGTATCCCAAGAATGGAAAAATAAGCACCACAGGTACTCACCATCAAATTGGTTTCACTGATAATCACCTAAGAGCACATTTAGGAATAACATTGATAGGGTGTTGGACAGATGTGGGTGGGGGAGGGGATGGGTGTATACATACATAATGAGTGCAATGTGCACCATCCATCTAGGGGATGGACACACTTGAAGCTCTGATCTGAGGGGGTGACAAGGGCAATATACGTAACCTAAACTTTAGTACTCCCATAATATGCTGAAATTAAAAAAAAAAAAAAAAAAAAAAAAAAAAAAAACATTCTGCGCAAGACACAAAATCCAGAGGGACAAAAGAAATAGTTGACAGAGCTGACTAATGTAAATGAAAATCGTTCTATAGGTGAAAGTCATTGTTTAAAAAGTTATTGGTCAGGAGGAAATATTTCATAAATTATGAAAAATATTCAAGCTCACTGATGTTCAAAGAAATTAAAACAATAATAACTTTAAAAAAAAGACAGTGCCTGAATGAATATAAAACACGATCCAACTATGTTTTCTACAAGAAACACACTCCACCTATAAAGACACATGTAGACTGAAAATAAAGGATAGAAAAAGATATTCCATTCAATGAAAATCAAAAAAACAGCAGGAGTAGTTATACTTCTATCAGATAAAATAGATTTCAAGACAAAGACTGTAAAAAGAGACAAAGAACATCATTATCTAATGATAAAGAGGTCAATTCAGCAAGAGGATATAACAATTCTAAATATATATGCACCCAACACTGGAGCACCCAGATATATAAAGCAAATATTGTCAGACTAAAGAGAGAGATAAGCCACAAAACCATAAACAATGGAGACCTCAAAACTCTACTTTACGTACTGGAAAGATCACCCGGACAGAAAATCCACAATGAAACATTGCACTTAATCTGCACTATTGACTAAATGGACCTCATAGATACTTACAGAATGTTTCATCATTTCATCCAACAGCTGCAGAATTCACATTCTTCTCCTCAGTTCATGGATCATTCTCAGGGATTAGATCATATGTTAGGCCACAAAACAAGTCTTAAAAAATTGAAAAAAAATTCAAATTATATCAAGTATTTTATCTGAACAAAATGAAAAAAAAAAAAAAAAAACTAGAAGTCAACAACAACGGGGAACTGTACAAACACATGGAAATTAAATAATATGCTCCTGAATAACCAATGGGCCAATGAAAACATTAAGACAGAAATTAAAAAATTTCTTAAAGTGAATGAAAATGAAAACACAGTGTGTCAAAGCTATGTAATACAGAAAAAGTAGCAGTAAGAAGAAAGATTACAGCAATAAATGCCTACATCAGAAAAGTAGAAAAGCTTCAAATAAACAACCTAATGATGCATCTCAGAGAACTAGAAAAACAAAAGCAAACCAAACCCAAAATTAGTACAAGAAAAGAAATAATAAAGATCAGAGCATAAATAAATAAAATTGAAACAAAAAATATAAAATATCAAAAAAACGAGAAGCCGGTGTTTTGAAAAGATAATTGACTAACAAAGAAAAAAAGGGACATGTCCCAAATAAACAAAACCAGAGATGAAAAAGGAGGCATTACAACTCATACTGCAGAAATCCAAAGGAATACCAAGAAAATGGTTAAATTCCTAGACATATACAACCTACTAAGATTGAGCCAGAAAGAAACCCAAAACCTAAATGAACAAATAACAAGTAATGAGATAGAAGCAGTAATAAAAAGTCTCCCATCAAAGAAAAGCCCAGAACCCAATGGCTTCACTGCTGAATTCTACCAAGCATTCAAAGAACTGAAACCCATCCTACATAAACCCTTCCAAAAAACTGAGGAGAAGGAAATACTATCAAACTCATTCTATGAGGCCTGTATCACCCTAATATCAAAACCAGACAAAGATAAAATAAAAGAGGAAAACTACAGGCTAATACCTCTGATGAACATAGATGCAAAAGTAAATGCAAAATTAGATGCAAAAATCCTCAAAAATATTAGCAAACCAAATTCAAAAATCAATTAAGATTATTCATAATGATCTAGTAGGATGTAAGGATGTTTCAACATACGCAAATCAAACAATATGTTACATTATA
The DNA here is from genome assembly GCA_028533085.1 of Varecia variegata. NCBI lineage: Eukaryota > Metazoa > Chordata > Mammalia > Primates > Lemuridae > Varecia > Varecia variegata. The sequence goes on along the minus strand of CM052450.1, from coordinate 4,668,536 downwards.
TCAACAGAAGGAACCATATGATTCTTTCAAATGATGCTGAAAAAGAATTTTATAAAATTCAATATTTCTTCATCAGAAAAACTATTAAAAAAAGCCTGGGTATAAAAGAAACTTATCTCAACAGGATAAAAGCCATATACCCACAACTATTAATAGTATCATAATAAAAAAATTGAAAGCCCATTCTTCAAGGTCTGGAAAAATACAAAGATGCCCACTTTCACCACTGTTATTCAACATAGAACTGGAAGTTCCAGCTAGAACAATCAGACAAGAGAGAGATATAAAGGGCACCTAAACTGGGAAGGGAGAAGTCAAATTATCCTTGTTCCCAGATGATATGATCTTAAATCTACAGAAGCCTAAAGACTCCACACACACACACACACACACACACACACACACACATACATACACACACACACAAACAACAACTATTAATATTAGAACTGATAAACAAATACAATAAAGTTACAGGATACAAAATCAACATATGAAAATTAGTAACATTTCTATATGCTGACAGTAAACAATCTGAAAAAGAAACCATGAAAGTAATCCCACTTACAGTAGCTACTATAAATTGAAAAAAAAAATGAAATAAAATACCTAGGAATAAACTTAGCTAAAGGAATGAAAGATTTCTATAATGAAAACTATAAACATTGATGAAAGAAATTGAATAGGACACAAAAAAATGGAAAGATATTCCATGCTGATGGATTGGAAGAATCAATATTGTTAAAATGTCCATACTACACAAAGTAATATGGAGATTCAATGCACTATCCATCAAAATATCAATGACCTTTTTCACAGAAATAGAAAAAAATAATCCTAATATTTACATGGAACCACAAAAGACCCAGAATAGCCAAACCCATACTGAGCAAAAAGAACAAAACTGGAGGAATCATATTACCTGACATCAAATTATACTATAGAGCTGTAGTAACTTCTCCAGCATAGTACTGGCAGAAAAACAATCACATAGACCAATGGAACATAATTAAGATCCCAGAAATAAATCCATACATCTATAGTGAATTTATTTTTGACAAAGTTGCCAACAACATACAGTGGTAAAAGGAGAGTCTCTTCAATAAATGGTGCTGGGAAAACTGGATATTAATATGCAAGAGAATAAAACTGAACCCTAATCCATCATCATATATAAAAATCAAATGAAAGTGCACTAAAGACTTAAATCTAAGACCTGAAACTATGAAACTACTAAAAGAAAACATTGAAAAAACACATTGGTCTGGGCAAGGACTTCTTGAGTCATACCCCTAAAACACAGGCAACCAAAGTAAAATGGGACAAATGAGATCACATCAAGCTAAAAAGCTTCTGCATGACAAAGGAAATAATCAACAAAGTGGAGAGATAACCCACAGAATGGAAGAAAATATTTACAAAATATCCATCTGGCAAGGGATTAATAATGAGAATATATAAGGAGCTCCAACAACTCAATAAGAAAAAATCAAACAATACAATTAAAAAATGGACAAAGAATCTGAATAGACATTTCTCTGAAAAAGATATATAAATGGCCAATAAGTATATGAAAAAATGTTGAACACCATTAGTCATCAGAGAAATGCAAGTCAAAGCTACAATGATATATCATCTCTCCCAAGTTAATATGGCTTTTATCAAAAAGACAGGCACTTTTGAATGCCAGAGAGGATGTTGAGAAAGGGGAATCCATGTACACTGTTGGTGATAATGTAAATTAGTGCAACCACTATGGAGAACAGTATGTAAGTTTTTCAAAAAACTAAATATAAAACTACCACAAGACCCAGCAATCCCACTGCTGGGTGCTGACCCAAAAGAAGGGAAATCAGTATATCAGAAATATATCTGCACTCCCATGTTTATTGCAACACTATTCACAATAGCCAAGATTTGGAATCAACCTAAGTTTCCATCAATGGAGAAATGGATAAAGAAATTGTGGTACATATGCACAATGAAATATTATATAGCCACTAGAAAGAATGAGATCCTGTCATTTGCAACAACATGGATAGAATCAGAGAACATTGTGTTAAGTGAAATAAGCCAAACACAGAAAGACAAATCTCACATGTTCTCACTCATATGTGGGAGCTAAATATTAAAAACAATTGTTCTCATGAAGACAGAGAGTACAATGATAATTACCAAAGGCTAGGTAAGGTAGAATGGAAGGGAGGATGAAGTGGGGATGGTTAATGGGTACACAAATATAGTTAGATAGAATGTAGAATATTTCATATCACAACAAAGTATCTATAATGAACAAAAAGTTAAGGTGTATTTTGAAATACCTGAAAGAGTGGAATTGGAATGTTCCCAACATAAAGAAATAATAAATGTCTGAGGCGATGGAAACCCCAATTACCCTGATTTGATTAATTCATCTTTTATGCCTGTATCAAAATATCACATGTACCATATATATATATATATATATAACTATAATATATATAACCCATAATAATTAAAAATTGAAAATTAAAAAATCATCTTTATGATTAAAATAAAATCGCAATCTTATCTCTAAAGATTTTCACATTTAGTCTGTGTAATATCATTAAATGAAAATTTCAATACAATATTATAAATGCTACAATAGCTTTGGGTGGTATTGGCCCAGAGATGTGGCTTCCTAAATTTATATATTTATAATCATAATAATTTGCATAATTCATAATCTGAGAGTGGTTGAGAAATACAGAAATATCATTAACTTATTGAAGTTCTCAAAAGCAATTTAGAACATCTGTTGATACATAATTATAAAGAACATGCACCTCCAGGGGTACATCAACCTGAGTGTACATCAATTTGAATCACAAATGAAAAATAATACATCCAACTTCCTATGATAAATTTATAAACCGAATTATTAATAGTAGAGTGAGGGAAAGCAGAACATTTAGGTGAATGGCTGCATTTTCACATTATCTTATGAGAAAAAAAAAACAAAGCATAGGCATAGAATAAGCAAAGCTATGCATGTATACACTGCATTGTGTTTAATAAGAGATGACCTATGTGGTTTTCTTTTGTACCTTAATTAAATGAGATTTTAATACAATCATGTAAACAGAAGAGATAGACTTTATTTAGACACATACAATATAGGAAGAGAAGATTTAAAGGAAAATGGAAGAAAATAAAACACTAAAAGATTAGGATCTGAGAAAAGATGCCTGTTGGAAGATGAAATTTTCTACCTTCTTTATGCCCTAGAGAAATTTGTAGATTCTTGTACTATGGTACTTCATTTCATTGTTGTAATTATTTGTGTCCTCTGGTCTTCTCAACTGCACTGAAGAATCCTCCAGGGCAGAAGCCATATTTTTTTTGTCTATATATCCACAGTTTCTGGTATAGTAGCTGACACAGTTGGTTCTCAGTAAATCTTGGCTGAGTTAATAGATTGCCTGATTACAGAAGAGATGGCAGACTGAATCTGTGCTTTATCTCTTGTAGTAAAGGGTTTTGGTTCCCCTCCCAGATAAGTTTAGCAGCCTGCCACTTTCCCCACCCATAAACTGCTGTGCTTGTGGGCTAATGGTTTACACCTCCACCTTGCCCTGGAGGATTGCCCGTAGTTTAAAGGAGGCTCACATGATGTTGTCATATACTCGCCCTGTACAGCATTTTCATCATTTGAAAAAATTGAGGTAATGATGATTAATTTGCAGTGGTGCCAGAATAATTAAAAGTATAAGATTCACACACATGCCTAATTTAATTGTGCACAGCTAAATTTGTACAAGCATGCACAGTACCCCAACAATAAGTGGTACATATTATTTCTAGGGAGAGAAATGTTTCTAAATTCACGTTGCCTTATTAAATATTCATGTCTTTGGTGAGGAAAATGCTGTAATATTTTTCTAGAATTGATTCTCTATTAAAACAAACCTTTGATTTTTGAAAATATAGAAATTATATTGACTTCCAAATCAGCTTTATTAGAGAACCAATATATCATTCCCTACACAGAGTTTATGAGACTAGTTAATACCAAAATGTTGAAAAAGGGACAGGACAAACTGCAATTTCTTTACCGCTCTCCACTCAAAGCAATTAATGCATTCAAATCGTTTGGAAACAACTTTCTATTATCAGTAGAAATACTTCACAATGCCACCTATCTACCATAATAGTTCAAGATGCCGAGAGTTATTTGAATATCAACCTGGATTGTGGAGAGTTCAATTAATTATTATATTTGGCTGGCTGTCAGTATGCAACTCGTATTTCAAGTTTCTAAATAGAAAAATAAAATAAAAAACTATAAGCAGGATAGCTTTAGAATGCTGTAATAATATTGCTAACTTCCAGGTCAGTCAGTGACAATTTCAGGGGAAAAAAGAGGTTAGTACAAAGGTAAGTAGAGAAGCTTTCTTTTTTTTCTTTTTTCTCTTTTCTCTCTTTTTCTTTTTTCTCTTTTTTCTTTCCCTCCCTCCCTCCCTTCCTTCCTTGCTTCCTTCCTTTCTCTCTCTCTCTCTCTCTCTCTCTCTCTCTTTCTTTCTTTCTTTGCCACACAATAGAACTTCTTCTTTCTTAAGAAGTAGAAACTATTATTGGGGATACCAAGGATGTTGCAGTATTTGTCACTTTGGGTCTTCAAAATCCACTTCAGAGATGCAAGCATTTATTTTATTTTATTTTATTTTTGGTAAGCGATTCTGTTTAGCAAAGAGGAAGTATGATCTCTGGGAAAGGAACAGGTTGAAAATTTCAGGCTCACTGAAGCAGTCAAATTGGATTAACCATTGGATTAAGGAATGCATTTTTACATTGAGAGTAATGTTAAAAGTCAAAATTAATGTTGATGTAGCTGCATAAAAAACCATTGAAAGTTAATATTGAGCATATTATTAGAAAATAAATGCATATAATTTTCAATTATAAAATCAATCATCTTTCCATGACATTATTTGAAAAATACAGTACTATAAAAATTACATTTAAGAAAAAAATAACTAGCTCCTGAGGTAGAATAATGCTACAGTGTACAGAAGGCACTTATAGAAAAAAGTTAGAGATACACATAGATGAAGAAAAGCATTCAACTATAACCATTAGTCAATCATATCTCTTTCTCAGTAAATTTTGTGAACACAGTACAGTATTTTAAAATAAGTGTTTCTTCAAATGTAGCACTGTTCTGGGAGCAATAAAAATATTATGAAAGAAGCAAAATATGTATAAATATTACCTTTACTTTTAGAAAACAATGAAATTTCCCTAGTAAATGCAGACGGTTAGGTTTTAAAAAAAATGAAGAGCAATTTATTGTGATAGAGGACATGAGTAACTTGCTAGAAACCAAATAGGACAGGTTTCACTGCTTAAGTTCTGGTAGTACAAATTCATTTAATGTCAGCAGAGCCAATTCTAACAGAGCTGACACTAAAATGATTCAGAAATTAATCCCATTATGTAGTCACCACGGAAATTCAAAGCCTTGGTGATATCTAGAAAATTTCTTGTTTCCCCAACGTAATGTTGTTTCAAAGTTAGTGAGAAATATCAAACAAAATATGTCTGTGAAGCTTCTGTAAAATTTTCTTAGGTATATTTTCTGTTCACTCATTTTTTATTTAAACATAGAAATTTTATTATAAATGTTTTGAACTATGGTTACTTTTAAGAAGAAACAAAAGTTCATATAAAATCCTGAGCAGTCAATAAAAGACACACACAAGTTTATTCTTTTGATGAAAAATAAATGTATGCTATGACTGGAAGTAACACAAAATAATATGTTAAGGAATTTCCTTAAGAGAATGAATTTTATATCACCAAATATTTTCTATCAAAGTGATAAAAAATAATTCACTTATTAGTTTCTTATAAGTATACACCTAATTCATAATCAAGCTTATAATAAAATATTTATGTGGTATGCTTACAAAATAGACAACCTGCATTATCTCTGTCTTTTTCTTGTGTTGAGTCAGAGAATTCAAGATAAATATTACTATGGTCAGAAACCATAAGAAGAAATAATGTAATCTAAGAAAATTTAGTCTAGTTGTACAGCATGTGAATTAAATCTGAATGTATATTAAAATATATTTGTGAGGGTTTTGAAATGGTTGTGGTTAATTTGAAACTCCCATCATCAAGAGGTAGGGTTACCTGGGTTTTTTGCTATTGGGTTGTAGGAGTTCCTTGTATATTTGGGATATTGATCCCTATGATATTGCTTTAAGTACATTATCATGGTAATATATTTTGAAATCAGGAAGTGTAATGCTTCCAGCTTTGTTCTTTCTTAAGATTTCTTTGAATTCTTGAGAAAGAATCCAAGTAAAGCACTTGAATAGACATTTATCTAAAGACAATATACAAATGGTCTAAGAAAAGATGTTCAACATCACTAATCATCAGGGATTTGAAATGCGAATTAAGAACACATGAGATATCAGCTCCTTTCTGTTAGGACAGTTTTCATACAAAAAGAAAAGAAAAGAAAAGAAAAGAGGAAAGAAAGAAGAAAGAAAGAAAGAGAGAAAGAGAGGGAGAGAAAGAAAAGAAGAGAACAAAACAAAAGATAACAAGCGTTGATGACAACGTGAATAAACTGGAACCTTTGTACATTATTGATGGGAATGTAAAATGGTGCAGCCACTATGGGAAACAGTATGGAGCTTCCTCAAAGTATTCAAATGGAACTACCATATGACCCAACAATCCCACTTCTAAGTATATATTCAAATGAATCAAAATCAAGATCTCAAAGAGATATCTGCACTCCCATGTTCATTGCTGCATTATTCATAAAAGCCAAGATATAGGAAAAAAACCTAAATGTCCATCATTGGATGAATGGATAAAGAAAATGTGGTATATTCATACAGTATAATATTACTCAGTATTTAAAAAAGAAAAAAAAAAATCTGCTATACACAACAACATAGATAAACCTGGAAGGTATTATGCTAAGTAAAATCAGCCAATAATAGAAGGAAAAATACTGCATGATTCCACTAATGAGAAATATCAAAATAGTCCAATTCATAAAAGCAGAGTAGAATGGTGGTTTCCAGGGGTTAGCTGGGGGTGGAAATAAGGAGTTGCTATTCAGCATGCATAAAATTTCAATTCTACAAGTAAATAAGTTGTAAAGATCTGCTGTAATACATTTTGCCAATAATTGACAATGCTGTATTGTGCACTTAAAAATTTGTGAAGAGGGTATATCTTATGTTAAGTGTTCTTACCACAATTAAAATTGGACAGGCTTGTGACTGATTCAATCAATAGAAAATGGTACAAGTGATATTATGTGACTTCTGAAACTAGGTCCTAAAAGGCTGTGTTGTTTTAACTCGAATCTTTGAAACACTGGCTTTAGGGAGTTTACTCGTATGTTTCATCTTGAAATCAACCCACCATGATTGGCTAAGCTCAAACCAAACCAAGACATGAAGTGTTGGGTCTCTGGTTGAGAGATCCAGGTAAGCCATTGGAGTCATCCTGGTCAAGGTACCAGATATAAGAGTGAAAGTAGCTCCATATGATTCCAGCCTCCTGTCTTTCTAGTCATTCTCAGTTATGATGGAGCAGAGAGAAGCCATATCTGCTGTGCCCTGTCAAATTCCCTGACTCACTGTTCTTGAGCATAGTAAACAGATTGTTGTTTTATGGCATTAAATTTGGGGTGGTTTGAACATAATATATTTTAACCTAATCCTATGTAATAAGAAAGTTATAAACCCACTGTAATTTCTCTAAATCATTTGAAGATTTTTCTTGAAAGTAGAAGAAAATCACCATTGATTTACTTATAATTCTAAGCCAAGCCACATTTTAAAATGAAGAAACATATATAGAGTAGTTAGTAATATGTAGTTTGAAGTCTGTGATCTAGAAGCAGAAAAAGAAAGACACAATCTAGCAGCCCCAAAAGGAGAAACAAATCAATGTATTAGAAATTTTACATTAAAATAGACATTTATAAAATGTCTTATAATTAATGAAAAGTATCTTTCATTTAAATATGATCAACTTTGAAATACTAAATTGTTATGAATTTCAATATTGGTCACATTTCTATCTTTCAATAAAAACAATAATAAATAACTCTTTGAGCTATAGACTAATAATGTGTGTGTGTGTGTGCGCGCGTGCACACGCACACACTCAAGGAGACAAATATTTTACTACTGAAGAAAAATAATAAAGTAGAAAATATAAACATATAAAAATATCCATTGCAATTCATTTTATAAAAGAATTGAAGGAGCGACTTGATACATGATACATGTGGACTTGAAAAGTTTAATTAGTAGGAATGATTATGACCTCCCTAGGGATGTGACATTTAATTTGAGATATGGAACCAACTTTACAAAGTGCCTGGCGAAGATAGTTTCACGTGGTGGCATCATGAAGCACTAAAGATCTTCCACAAGAAAAAAACTTGTTCTGTGTCCTAATGGAAGGAGAACCAAATGGCAGGTTAGTGAACAGTAGTGAGATAATGCACACACCTATTTTGTACAGTAAATAGCCTATCTCAAAAGCAGTGGCTGCTCCTATTTTTATGAGAGATGCACAAAGGTTGTCAGGCAGTGTTTATCATGTCATTAATATTTATAAGAAATCCATTCTCGCCATTTTGGATATTGACTGGGAATTGTTTGTACTGGCTGATTTCACAATGTGAGTAAAATACACAGAAAGCATTGAAAAAAAGTGACATAGTTAATATACAGTCGAATTCATTTAATAGAAAACAAGTAGCTTCAAAAGGTAAAAAGACAGGAAGCTACATAGTAACAGATTTGTAAAGACCATGATAGCAGCTTCCTAGGGCACTTTTTAATCAACACTAATTGGAAAGGAAATTTACTGCTGAGAAAAGGGCATCTTTTACTTGACAAAAAGTAATCAACTCTAGGTATTATTTTCTATTCACTGGAAAGTAGTAACTGTTCTAAACTTTCACTTAAACTTTTTCTTTAAAAGACTTTTCAGTTTCTAAATGTCTTTGAACAACTTGATCAAAGACAAGAAACAGTGACAATGTAATTAATAAGTTTTAGAATGATCATAATAGATTATACTTATTCTTTTTCAGAAAAGATAACATTCAAGCATATTTAAATCATTAAACAATGTTACTATTTCTTTAAATATTGTTTTCATTACAAAATATATTAGAATACCGAACTAACTCAAGGAAATATTTTGAGATCAAAATGTCATGTGTGTGTGTGTGAGTGTGTGTGAGTGTGTTTTGTATGTATTCTCACTGTCAACATTCTTACTGTTATTAATAATATATTTAATAATGACAAACCAAACCAGAATATCTTGTATTTTTATGTTATTTAGAATTAAAGTTATACGCAACTATTACTTAACTAGTACTTCATTGCCCCATAATGAAGTCATCACTACGTCAAATTGCCTCCTCCTTCTCCTGGGCCTTCAGTCTATCTTCTCTGTTTTCTGCCATAGTCAACGTGTATTTCCTTGAATTTCAATGTCTTGATGGCTAGATTTTGTGTTCTGGCTACCTGCAATCTTTTCTTTATTAATTGTTCATGTCAAATTATTCTTTATAAGATTACTTTATCCAGGACACTCTCCTGTTCAGTAAACCATAAGAACACTGCTGTTATTGAATCATGACTTGCCTTAAAATCCTGACAACAACCTTATAATATATCCTAAAAAACCTTCTGCTATTTTTCAACATAAATTTTACTTTAACTAGAAAGTGTCTTACTATTCTCTCTTCATTGTCCTTATACATAAAATTAACTTTCCATTTGCATATGGGTTTGACTTTTTTCCTTAATCAATTTCTAATATTCAACTGAATGTAAAAAAAGTTCTAAATACACTAAAAGACAAATGAATGAGTAAATACTCCACTCATAAGTTTGATTTCTCTTCTACAATGTGTATAATGTTCTAGAAAATTTAGCGAGGCAGCTCAAGGAAACATCATCTACTAGGAAAATAAAAAAAAATATTGAAGTACTTCAAAGATATTATCAGGTATCATTATTAATTATTCACTTTCTACTTCTTACCCTATTTGTTTGTCTTCATCTTTTTAGCTCAGAGATACTGTCTCAGTTTTACCAAGCCATTGAATTCTTTCAAAGATTTTCAGATATGGATATCTCTGTAGAGCATTTAGGTATATCATCCTGTTTAATTGTGATGAAGGTTATTGCTTTGGATGACTCATCACTCAAGCTGCAAGCCCATAAAATACCAATTCCTGAGTGCTAGATTATAGAATTTGTATTTCTTACCATCCACATAAATCTCCCTGGATAACTCTTACCTAGTCTTCTTATTCAACAAAGTTAAGGTATTAATTTTCTAGGGCTGATGATATAGACAAAATTGTTAGAAAGTAAGATAGAATTAATGCAGGAAATATCCATTTATTTGCTCAAAATATATATTGCATACTCACTAGGTATCTAGCATTATCCTCAGTGCTCAGGATACAGTTATAAAAAAAAAAACAGAAAAAATAAGTCTCTGTACTTCTGGATCTTTATTCTAGAACATAAAGGCAAACAAAACCAATAATAATATAGACTACATATATTAGTGACAAGGGATAAAGTGTGAAGGAGGGATATTACAAGTTAGGGTGTATGTGGAAATTTTTGATAGAGTGACTATAGAAGTCCTAACTGAGAATAGGATTTTTGAGTTAAAGATCTGTAAGACAAAAGCTTTTAATAAAATGTAGCCTGGTGTACTCAAAGAGCAGCAAGGAGTAGGCTGGAATGGCTGAAGTAGCAAGAACAAAGGTGGAAATGATGAGATGAGATTGATGTAGCAACAGGGATTCGTGTCATGCAGGGTCTCATAAGTTCTTTGGTTTTCTCCATGAGGCAGACACAAAGCCATGAGGGGTATTTAAAGAAAAATGAAAACATTATTCCATTTATAAGGTACACGTTAAAGTTCTGGCAACTGTGTTGAGAAGAATCAGGAAGGCTAAGACAGAAGATTGGATAAACGACTACTGTGATAATTCAGACAAGAGATTCTAGTTTCTTAGACCAGAACAAAGACAGTGAACAATCTAAAAATGGTCAAATTTCAGATATATTTGTAGGATATTGACATCTTGATTTACTGCATGCTAGAGCTATAAAACCAAAGAAGAAGAAGAAGAAAAGATAATAATAAGATGAACTGGAGTAATATCATTGGCATTAGCTGAGTTGGAATGACTATAGGAGAAGCTGAATTGGGGATTGAGATTTCAAGAACTCAATTTTTATAAGTCATGTACAAGTAGCTATTGAAATAGGTAGATGACTGGGTAAAGCATTAAGCTCTGGGTCATTTGATATTTTGTAAATGCAGTAATGAGGAAAAAACAGAAAAAAAACACACTAACAACTACTTTCCAAATGGAATGAGGACAGTCAGGTGACTGTGGTGTCCTGGAAGCCATGAGAAAAAAGGGTTGAAGAGGCAAAGAGTAATCTCCTGTGACAATCAGGTAGGGTAAGGATTGAGAAATAACTACCTAGCGTAGTAACATGGGGATCATCGGCAACTTTGGAAACAGCAATTTTGAGTGCTGGTGAGCAATAGCTATTCTGTGTTTTTTTTTTGTTTTTTTTTTTAATTAATTCAGAATTTTTCCTTTACTCCAAGTGGCACCAAACTCTCTTTATGTTGAACTTCCTAATCATTCAACATTTTCTACTATTAACAAATAGTTAAATATCTAGTGATCATTCCTACTTGGATGTGAGCAACTTTACTTTGAGACACCTCTCTGATTTAATATCTTTACCTTTAAATTAAAATTTTTGGTGCTTCAATTATATCTTTTATTTTGAAATGTAGATCATGTTCTTTGTATTGTCCATTATTTAGTGAACTATAAAAATTAATATATTAATGAACTCAACAATTGATGGTAGACACTGGCTTTTTTATCTCCCCCTCCCGCCATTGGAGGGAAAACTCTTCTTGCTCTTCTGAACACAACTTTGTTTTATTCTGTATTTGCTGAAAAGATAAAACTTGGTTGTGTAAAGCCATTACACTGTAAATGTAAATTTTTAACATATTAGAGCTAAACTGATCAGAGGCTAGTGATAAAACTTTAAATAAGAGCATATAATTAAAGTAATGCCAAAAATATAAAAATGATATATTTGCATATTGCCACACATGGGTTTAAATGCTACTGCTTAGTCACAATTAATAGACATATGATAGAGCAACAAAATGTAAATTTTTCCTCAACGTGTAACTGAAAGAATTAAATCCTAGAAGCAGGATTTATTGATGATTCATGGAAATCAATTTCTTTAAAAGGCATTTTAAGGACATAAACAAGCATTGTAGTTACCCAAGGCAAAATTAGGCATAAAAACATATTGCCTCTAAGGCAGATCCAACTGCATCTTGCAGGGAACAATATTGCAAAGTCGCAGCATGAGCCTTGAATTCTATTTCACGGAAGAGCCTGAAAAAAATAAAGACACATTAATAATAAGCTTCTGCCCATGATCACAGAAATCTAACTTTCCTGGCTTGGATATGTGTGCTGGAGTGAAAAAACTAAACTTGCTATATGTTTTTTTGAAAGACAGCTAACTGGTATCATGTTTTCACGATTTAAATTACCTCTTACACATTTATTTACTTTAAAAATAAATTGGTTATTATGATTAAGTATTAGGACTATTTTTTAATCTTCCTTTGTTAAGTTGGCATAGAGAAAATTCTGTTGTTTTGCTCTTTATAAGTCATAGAGGACAAAAAACTGGGTTTTAAGATGTTTTCATGGTAGTATTTGAGGTAGGTGATGGTCTCATGGCACAGTATATAGTAACATATTTGTGTAATATCAAGTAATCCTTGTTATTCATTTTTCCTTGAGTGTATGCACCTGTAATGCCTCTTCTCCCTCCTCTGTCTGCTTCCTGTAACTGTATTGCTTTAACTCAGTATAAAGGTTTGAGTTACTGGTTTCTCTGAAACCATGCAGAAATTACATCACATGGCTGAACCGGTGCATGAGTAATTTGGGCTGTACCACGGCCACTGGAGTGCGCTACCCTGGAGTATTTATGTAGTCAGTCAACAATGTAATCAGCCCTGGGTCTAAAAACCAGCCCACTTTCCAATATGGAATTTTTTTACTTTGCTGCACATTTTGTTATTGTGTCACCTGGATTGCATTACTTTTTTTTTTTCTTTTACTAGTTCCTTAAAAGCACACTTTTTTGCTCTCAAATAATGAAAAAAGGAAAGGAATAGCAATATCCAGAAAAAAACAGCTAAATACACATAATCATCATGAAACTTCTCACTGATAAATTATCTCTGATGCTATAGAGCTGATGGATTATATTTAGTTTTAATATCATGGAAACAGCATGGATTCAAATTTGTGCATTGGTCAGTTCCCATAGGAAACTGTTTCATTTTCCGTAATTTTCTCTTTCACAGCTACCAAGGATAATTCTCTATTTATATCTCAACTGCACTTTCTTGCTATGATTTTCTCTATGTGCTGGAAAGCTTCCATTGAAACCTTTCTGAAATTCTGGCTTCATTCATAATTTTACCTTTTCATGAAATTATTTTGTTTAAAACTTTTAAAATGTTATTTAGATTCAAATTATTTTATTTATTTAAAAATGAGAAAATTTTGGAAACGATATTTTATTTTAGGTTTCCCCTATGAAATGTATCATTCAGGTTTTAACTTACCCTCTTCTATAGTGGGGTATTTGATCAATTGGATAAATAATTCCCCCTAATGTCCCTGAAAATTTTTATGCTTATTATTATTCATTGCTTTGCCACCAACTTTTGAGGACAATCAATCCTCTATGGCTTCTTTGATATTGAGATTATTTAGAAAAGTACATGGCTTGGCCTTAGCAAATATTTTGAATTTGTTCAAATACTGTGGTCTTATGTTCCAGTTCCATGTCTTTTCATTCATGAAGAAAACATACCAACTAAACTACAGAACAGTTTATAATACAATATTAGCATTTTCTCTCATTTAATACTAATGGTATATTGCTATATTTACAAATGAGGTTAGTGGTAGCTTTCTGTTTTATTTAAACTTTTTAAGGTGTTTCTAGTCAGCCACTGGTATTGTTAAAAGATGAAGATGACCTCTGATACTAACAAACTTTATTCTGAAAGACTAGCTTTGACCTTGGAACCATTAAATTCCAATATTCAGAATGGGTAAAATTCAAGCAGAAATTTTACCATGCAAAATTTGATATTTCACTATTGGACTAAACTTTAATTTTTACTTTAAACTACTAATGTATCAGGTCTCAAAACTTGATACTAATGTATCAGGTATGAAAACTTGATACTAATGTATCAAGTCTCAAAACCCTAGAAAGCCCAGTGAAAACATACAAACAATTATTATGGAAACAATACATGGGGACTTAACTCATTGACATCTCTTTAATGACATTTTCCATTTCATACACCTAATACCTTGCATAATGAAGGGTTGTAGAACCCAGCTCAAAAACTCCCACTTTTATGAGAAATTCCTTATTATTTAGTCCTCACATAATAGCTGCAATTTTGAAGAGTGCCGTTGAATGGATAAAAAATAGAAAGATAATGTTAACAAAATATAGAGTGCTATTTATGTTTTCTTATGCAACCTTCACCCCCATTTATTTTAACTAGATCACTTTTTGTTTCAGTTTTTTTTTTCTTTCAGGCCCACTCTATTTGGTCAAATGAAACTACAGTGAACTTTTGGTTATTCTGGGCCTCACAACTGAATTTGAGAATTTTTCCAGTCTTCTTCTAAAGTTTTGACTTTTCATGAGTCATCATCATCTTTATGGTAGTTGAGGCAATACAAATATTTATTAAGCACTGTATATTTGTTGTTTATTTTGCCAAACACAATTCCACATGGTCCTTCACTTAATCCTTACAGCTCACAAAATGACCCATTTGTTACACTTCCAATAGGTAAGAAAACCTAGAGGAAAGAAATGATATAAAATCATAAGCCTTTTAGAAGGTAACTCTGTAATCAGTAGAATGTAGTTCTAGTGTTAGGTCTAAGTCTAAATCAGATGGGTGATCTTGAATAAATAATTTTGCTTTTGTGTTACTTAGTGTTTTCATTAGCAGCATTGAGGATGTGAGAATAGAAAAGTGCCAAAAATCTTTCTGCTTAAAAATTATTTTAACTCAATTGTTAATAATTGTTGTAATTACAGTTTAAATCAAAATTTTAAACATTTCAAGAAATTTTGTTTTTTCTCCTGTTGTATCTTTTAATTTTTTTCAGTGGAGTCAAGCTTTCACTATCCCTGATGAAGATTCTTGCAGTCCTGGGGAATTTTCTTTTTTATTTCTTTGTTAACAGTTATTAATAATGCTGATAACTTTAAGTCATAACATAATGCCATTTTAATGATTAGAATTTCTAGTTCTATTTAATATGAAAACCACTGAACTTGACTAAGCATAAAATATGATATTTCCAGCATGCTAATATTGTTGCAACAAGAAAAATTCCTGCAAGGCCTATGGCCTCATTTATATTTAGTAACAATTAAATACTAGCTATTGTAAAATATAAGAATTTCAAAACTTTGTGCAGAACACTTTATGTAAGTTTTGCTATCTGGAACCAAGGTTTAGGCTAAAATAAAATTCTGTATGTGGAACATCGTTATTAAGTTTGCAGAATGTGCAGAACTCAATGAGCAGAATAGAAAATACATAACAGAAAAATAAGTTAAAGTTATATAACTTAATTTGAATAGTTAGAAGGCCAGATTTTTAAAGATATGCTCCCTGTTTACAGTTTGCATAACTTTTGTACAAGCATCTTCAAAAGGATGATCTCTTTATTTCTCATTCAGATAACATTTCCATGACTGGAGAAAAATCTGAAATACTTTATCAAACTTGAATCAGAGAAGAATGTCGTATTTTCACTAGTGGGGCAAAGATAAACATGAATGAAATAGGGAGGTGATGAATATTTTGGTCTTCTTGCCTCCCAACAAATTATTCACCCTAATTCTCCATTTTGCCTACCCCTAATCAGAATTTTCATAATAAGTTTTAATTTTTTCCTATCCCAATTCCCTTTTAATATATCACAGAGTTAATTAAGCATTTGAAGCTTTGCCTCTCATAACCGTGCTTCCAATTTGTCCCTGAAACCATCACCACGCGAGACCCTGATTACCTTGTATCTCCTTAAATCTACATTACAAAAATACTTCCAGGCTATATCAAAAGTGCCCTTTCTGAAAAATTCTGTTAGGCTGCTTAAAAATGTAAGGTGATAATTAAATTATTCAAGTAGATTTATCTTAAGTATAATTTTTTAATATGTAACATTATAACCACTCAGCGAATAAAATTTCAAGGTTAAAGAAATTTTATCTCATGTGAATGCTATAAAAAATTGGTCAAAGACTGACACATTAGTTGGACTGACTGGTAAACTGGGCCTCATACTGAATCTTCTCATAAAATTATTGTTAGCCACTTATAATTGCCATATGTGGATCAACAAGAAAATGGTCTACTTTAATCCCCTAACATTTGCCCTTTTCCATAACTAAACATATCTATTTTCTTAATTTTTGACCCCTTGAAAAATTTGATGCATTTCACATACATTTGAGATAACTAATAATTATAAGTAGATCACTGGTCTTCTTAACCTATGGAACATTTAAGAGAGTAAATTACTTGAATGGGTGTCACATATGGTAAATGATATGTAAATATGAAATTTGACTCTTGATTAGCATCAAACAAAATTAAAAATTCTTTCAGAATAGTCATTGAAAAAATGCAAATGAAAAATAGATTTGCTTCACGCACTAGAAACGCCTGCAACTTGTCCTCATAAATTATGTATATAGATGGCTGATCACAGCTATTATATTTTACGAATCGCTGTAAATAGCATCGTGATGCACTGATGTTATGGGAGCAAAAATAGCAGAGTACTGAATTGGGATTCAGAGAACCCTCTCCTGTTGCACCTACATTTAGTTTTAGATATCATCTAATTGTTTAAGTTTTATACGTTAGGGAAAATAGAGGCATATGGGATAAAGTTTTATTCATAGACACATATATCATTAGTGTTTATATTAACAGGTCAATAGCTATTTGAGAGGTGTAATCTTCATTCCATATGGGACCACTCAACTAAGTATAAATTTAAAAAGTAGTAAAAATACTTTATCTTATTTATTTATTTATTTTTTTTTAGTGAGACAATCAGATATTTATTAGTACAGGTTATTTTCCAAACATTTTGCAGTAAATTGTGGATACAAAAAATCACCCAATTCTTCATGTCTTCTTATATACATGCCTTTAGAAAAATGAGTTTGCATCTGCTCCAATCAAGAGAAGGAAACTATGCGTTACCCCTTTGAATTTGGGTGGCCTTGGTTTTGTTTTGGCCAGTAGAATGCCATAGGTATAATGTGTCAGTTTCCAAATTAGTTTTCAAGAGGCCTTGCAAACTTCTGCTGTCACTCATAGAATCCTGCTTCTGTCATGATGATAACCTCAGACAAGCCTTTCTAGATGAGAAACTTGAGGAATGAGCTGAGTCGTCTCAGTCAAGACCGTCTTACATATGTGGTTGAGACCAGAAAACCTGTCTAGCCAAGCTGAGTCAAGATCAGCTGAACAACCTAGTTGATCTTTGGATTTGTAGATATAATAAATGGCTGTTGCTTTAAGCTCCTAAACATTGAGTTTATTACACAATATATCGTGGTATTAGATAACTGTGACACATTTAAAATTAGTAGCTCATGTTTTCATTCCAGCATTTCTTAGACATTCTAAGGTCACATCATTTATTATTTAATTTTTTGAAAGTTAACTTTTGCAGTAACTAGTGTTATAACTGTCAAAATTTTGGAAGACGAGGGAAGCACAAGTAATATAACCCCCCCATTTCATAGTAGTAATCAATTTATAAAGTCTCAAAATAATAAATCAAATAACAGTAACATGCATGTATTTCCTACAATAAGGAGTTTAGTCCTAGAAGAGGAAAAAACACAAGTTGCCAAAAACAAATAAAAATGAGAAAGAAGGAACAAGAAACTTTTTCAATATAAGCACTCATGTACTACTTAGAAATTTTATAATATCAATTACCTATAGAACTCAAAAATTAAGAAGGGAAAGCTACTAGCCTAGTTCATTAAAACCATAAAACTCACTATAAATGTTATAATGTATAATAATACAATAAGATATCTATATTGTCAAGTGGGAAAAACTACTTTAAAAGTGTTTATGTAACATAAAACTTTCATAAAAAGATATATATGGATTAAAAGTACAGCCAGTTACATAGTAGGAATGATTATAAAGATCAAAAATTATCATTCATTATCCCCATAATACTTGTTACTAAATATTGTGTTTAAAACAAAAAAAATAAAATAAACAAATGAAATATAAATTTGATTTAAAGTTGTAAATAACTAAGCATATCTATTTTCTTAATTTTTGACACCTTGAAAAATTTTCTTCCATGGTCTTTGAATTTACAGGGCATTCTACCCTGTTTTCAAAAATATAGTGTATTTTTCGGCTAACATAATATAATCATAGCAACATGAGGCAAGAATTCTAAAGGTAACTTGATCATGATTTCTATACTGTGTTCTAACTTAAAAAGGCATTTCCATAACTAAAAAAAAGGAAATTAAGAATCTAGTGGTTTATGTCTGCTGTGTTTTGGTGTTTTATCAGTATGATTGCTGAAGTCTTACATCTGTTGAAATATTTCTTTCAAAATTATTTGTGGTAGTTATATTGTTACTGGATACTACAAACATATTTAAAACACAATCCCAGAAATATTTCCATATTATTTTATTTGACATTTGTAGAAAATGTTTTAACTTCTGTTATCATCCATAAATTCAATTCAATTCAGTATGATCTATTCTTTTCTTCACTTTTCAGTATCTGACATATTACTGCATATCTATTTATTACTGCTTGTCTCTGCCACTAGAATGAATTCTTCATGAAAGTAAGGGTTTTTTTGAATCTTTTATTCATTGCTGGCTTTCCAATATGGGGACACATGACTAGCAATTGTAGGTTACCCAATAATAATTACTGAAAGAATGAACGAATTCAATTCAATTCAATTCAATTCACTGAGAACTAAACCTTCTTGCAAACGCTGAATGAATGAGGCATGGTCTTTACTCTCAAGGACTTCAGGAATCAAGTATAGGAGGTAGAAGAATTTAATAAAAGTGAAACTATATTCCTTACTATATAGGAGGACTGTATAAACAAAAGGACTTTTGAAGGAAATGATGAATTTTGAAAGGAAAAAATCAGTTCATTTTTTAGATTGATTCTAAAGAATACATGTATCATATGTATGGAAGATCATTCCAGATTGACATAATCACAAAACAAAGGCACGTAATTTTGGGAGACAGCATGGCATAATGAGAAATTGGCAGTGTTTTAGCAGATAGTAAAAACATCGATACACATTTATGCTGGAAAAGCAAATAGAGGCCAAACTAACCAAAGATGTGACACTGTGGTGAGAATTTTGGAGGTTTTGGTTTTTTTCATAAGAAAAGAAATGCTGTTGAAACTCTTTGAATAGTAGTATAACTTTGTCAGATCTGTGTTTTAGAAAACGAATTATGTTGTCAGTAAAATAGATGGATTTGAAGCTGAGAAGACAGTCAACAGGGATACCAGTCTGCAAGTGATTGCTACGGTTTAGTTGAGAGATAATGAGGACTGGAATTAGAATAGGGGCAGTAGGAATGGAGATAAAGAAAAAAATTGGAGGTGATATCAAAAGGGATTGTAGACCAATTTAATATATTTGGTAAGAGAGAAGAAGATTGAAAAATGCCTCCAGAGTCTTACACAACTGGATAAATGATGAAGCTGTAAATTTAGATCAGAAACCTGGGAGAAGCAAGCTTAAGCATGCTGACTCTTTCTGTGCATATATATGGAGATATGTACCATTTCCTCCTTTCCAAAATCTGCAGTGAAAACCCCTACTTTATCAATCAAAACCCTCCCAATTATTTTTAACTCAAATTAATTTTCAGTCTCATTTCCAATAGTCTGCAAACTTCTGTTTCTATTCATTTCTGTTCTGTTAAATTTCTTAGGCATACAAGATATTTCATTCTTCTCAGTATATCATATAATGACTTTCACACTACCCTCTATCAATGAACACATCGATTAGATCACATTTTCAGTTAATACATATTTCCTGATCAGAAACTACATGCAAGAAGCAGTGCTAAATTACGAGTATAAAAAGATTAATAATGTAAAGGAGAGGCAGACTTCCAAGAGGAGTTCATGGCCTATTCCAAGAACTACGTGAGTAAATCTGTCTTTTTAATGAGGTATACCAATTGTAGTGGTCAAGTGTGTATTCTGAATTCTTGCTTTGTTTCTACCTGTCAAGCTGATGACTTACTATCTAAGACCTAATGTCTTCTTTATTTCCTTTCTGATTAGTCTATCTCACAGTGATTTCTCTCAGGTCTAAACATAAACATTTTAATCTATATTATTCTGTTAGATATTTTTAATTGAAATTTTTATTGACATAATTACAGATTCACACGCAGTTGTAAGAAATAATAAAGAGATAGGTTTCCCTAATGATGGCATTGTGAAAAACTATACCACAATATCTCATCCAAAATGTTGTAACTGATGTACCAATCAATTTCATATTTCTCCAGGTTTACTTGTACTCATGTGTGTATGTAATAACTTCTACACAATTTTATTGCCCATGTAGGTTTTGTATCCCATGACAGTTAAAGTACTGAATTGATCCAATACCTCCATGATCCCTGTGTTGCTCTTTTATAACCATGCCCACCTCCACCTCCAACTCCTTGCCCACCCTTAGTCCCCAACTGTGGCAACCTTCATTTCTAAACTGTCTTCATTTAAAAAATACTATATGAATGGAAGCAAACAATATGTCAGCTTCTGAGATTGGCTTATTCTCATTCAATGTAATGGAGACTCATCCAGTGGGTCTGTATAACAATAGTTCATTCCTTTTTTGATAGCTGAAGAGTATTCCACAGTGTAGATTAGATGTACCGCAGTTTGTTTAATCATTTATCTTTTGAAGTACCTCTGGGACAATACAATTTTTGGCTATTACAAATACAGCTGCTAATGTAAACATGTTTTCTATAGTTAATTCCAGATTGGATAGCTGGAGAATTTCTGTAATCGATTTTAAATAAATCACTAAAATATAACAATAAGAAGGCTGCTACGGGTTCTTATACAGATTTTGTTTGAAAATAAGTTTTCATTTATTTGGGAGAAATGCTCAAAAGTTCATTTGCTGGGTAATATGAGAATTGTATGTTTAGTTTTGTAAAAAACTGCCAAACCATTTTCCAGTCTGGCTGTACCATTTTACATCCCCATAAACAAAGCATGAGTGATTCAATTTCTTTTCATCCTTCCCCAAATTTGGTGTTGTCATTAATTTTTATTTTAGCCACACTCACGCCTTTGTGTTATATTTCTTGCATAGTCTGAGTAATTGCAAATGACTTCAATAGCCATTCTGACTCTGGTGGACACTATAACTGGCCACCAGTGTCCTCTAATGAAAGACTGGTACCTCAACCGCTGGGGCTGCTGTAGAGAGACAGCCAACAGACAGAAACCCTCCTTCCCTGCAGAGATAGCCTCGGTTGAAGAGATTGTCCAGGGTCACATCTTTTCCCAGGGTAGCTACATCCGATGTCTGAATGATGAGGGAGTTTCATGATCTTGCCATGATGGCCATACTGGGGACAACACTGAAAGGCCATTTCAGTTCCAAAATTTCCCTTTGCCCTCTCCTATTTTCTTTTACTCTCTTAGCCAAAATTTGACATGAAGGGCTTTCCTTCACATTCTGCACACTAGAGTCTATCTCTGACTCAACTTCCCAGATAACTCAAATGATACAGCAAAGTGGACCCCAAACTGGAGTACAGCCTGAAGGGCAAGTGGGTTCCTGGCTTCACGCAGGAAAGAATTCAAAAGCTTCAAAATCCAACTGACAGAGTAAAGCAAAAGCAAGTTTACTGAAGTAAGAAAGGAACAGAAGGAAGGCTTGCTCCACAGGCAGAGCAGTGGCTATCTGTCAGAGCAACGGAGAAGCTGCTCTCTGTGGGTTTCGGGGGTCTTATTTTGTACCTTCTATTTAATTTTATTTTCAGTGGAGAAAGGATTATTTATAAGATTTCTTGGAAAGGGGTGGGGAGTTCTAGGAACCGAGGGTCTCTCCTCTTTTCAAATCATATAGGATAATTTCTGGGCGTTGTCATGGTATTTGTAAACTGTCATGGCACTGGTGGGAGCTTCTTTTAGTATGTTGATACATTATAAGCAGGGTGTCATGGGCAGTGAGGGTAACCTGAGGTCTTTTTTCTCTGCCATCTTGGTTCCAGCTGATTTGGGCTGACTTCTCTGCCATCCTTTATTTGATCAGAAACCTTGGTTTGAGTCTTATGAGTCTTCATTGAGCCAGGCCTGCCAGTTCCCTACCTCAAAACTACACCCTTGATACATCTTACTTTTTCAATGTTCATTTTACTGCATATTCTATTATGAACTTCTGAGACTCAGTATATATATAGAAATTAGCAATTGTTTTATATTTCTGCTGCTTATTAAACCAATGTTTCTTAGCCTCAGACTTATCCTTTTACATTTGTGTGTGTGTGTGTGTGTGTGTGTGTGTGTGAGTGTGTGTGTGTGTGTGTGAGTGCTGCTGGCTGCCTGGTAGGGGATACCAGTTGGGGGCTCTAAAGGGACAAGGGAATACTGAAAAGGAAGTGGCACAGTCCTTTCCACTTGCTTCCTGTCCCTGTCAATCAATGTCACTGTAACACAGCAGTGGTTGTTCCTCCTGCCAGGAACACTTATTACAGTAGCGGCAGCAGGTCCAGTTGGCAGTCTGTCCATCTTACCAGAACCAGCCGCATTATGTATGCCCCTCAAAGATGCCTGTGCCAGTCACGACTTTCCCCCCTCAGTGGTCTGAATCCCTGATTGGGAGGCACCCTCCTTTGCATCGTATGGTTTTAATAATTTCAACTTCATCTTTTTATTCTCCAGTGCTAGGAGTGGCAGCTGTTTCCTGCAATTACTAATTCCATAATCCCTCAAGAATCCCATATGGCCTCCATGGGCTGCAAATAGCTGGTTAACAATATTATATTCTGCCTGTTTATGTCTCCAGAGATCCTGACTGGTATATCCTTATTTTTATATAAAAGAAGTTAGCAAAGTTCATGAGTTAAAAAGCAAACTTTGTTTTCACAAGAAAAAAAGGTATTTGGGTAGAACGTAAAATGAAGAATGTACAGCCATAAAAAATACAAGATTTTTTTGTTCAAATAATCTGAAAATTTCTTAACAATTTTATGTTTTAGTTCAATTATATGAATAATAGATTTTGAATAAAGCCAATGGATTTTTTGATTTAGTTTATCCATGTACATTTTGACCATATGTGCATTTGTCAAATAAGCATATACAGAATAATTTTAAAAAGACTTTAGTATTAATACCAGTGTCTAATAAGTGATGTCTTATAACTATATAAGGTTTTATATAGATATATCAGTATTGATTGTTAGCAAATTATATAAATTGGTGGTCTGAGCATTTAAATTCTATGATTACAACTGTGAAAAATAAAAATATTTTTAAACTGTATTTTAGTGGAAAATAAAAATATTTTCTAACTGCATTTTTGTGGAAAACCCTACAAATTTACCATATGAAAATAATTTCCTATAAAAACAGGCTTTAAATATACAAAATTGGAAAAATGTAGGAAAATGAATAGAATCTATTACTTGATACCTTTTATTCATATGTACACACATAATCACTACCAGCGCTCTCTAAATAATCCTTTCTTTCAAAACAAAACAAAAATATTTTTCTTCAAACATAAGGCTATAGAACTTACTCAATAGCTGAGCTTGCCATTACAAAGTGTACTGTTAAACACTGGGGCCATTGTTTAACCATTTTATCAACCTCGTGTTTGTCATGAGGGATATTTAACATTAATGTGTATTTCTCTATGAAAATTGCTTGAAAATGTAGTCTTTCTGAAGAGTTGTAATTGATTAATGTAATTTTAATTTAAATTTTTTTTGCAATAAGGCAAGATAGGTAAGTACGTTTCATTCAGAGCATATTTTTACTTCTACCTTTATATCTTCATGCATAAACATAGTACCTGACACAGTGAACCTACTAAATAAATATTTACTGAATGATTCAACCTATTTCCCATATGTTTTTACAAAAGTCATTATTGCATTTATATTTATATCCTGAGAAATAAGATGTCTTGTTTTACTAATCACACAATTGTAATTATAATACATTCATTGCTACTGATTTTAGATCCTAATTTTTTACAAAGGTTTTCATCCAGATTTATGGTGAGTGCTAAAAATAAAAATAGTAATAATATAAAACACAGTGAGAAAGTGAAGTAAGAGAATTCTCTAGGAACATTAATCAATTTGTGTTTCTTACTTTCGTTATACAATGTAAGTAGTTTGGAAATTCAGTCTTGAGGTACTCTAATAATTTTTAAAATTATGATATCAGGAAAGATTTAGAATTTATTAAATGTTGTTGCTATAAACTTTTTCAAATAATTGAATTGGTTTACAGTTTTTTCTGTCTTTAAAATTACCTACTCAGTGGGAACTTTACAAATGTTTGTAATATTGTCTCTCAATTTGAAGTATCAAATGTTTGCAAGTAAACATATATTTAGGTCATTTTAACCATTCAAATTAAATTAATAAATAATGTAACTTTTATATCAATAATGACATTTATTATTGACCATTCTTAATCAAAGTTGGAAGTTGGAGGGATTTAAACTAATTTGCCAAATAGTAATGATACCAATTCTCTATGGTTTGCATCTAGAGGATAAGTTAAATATGTAATATAGGAAAACTTAGGAGACATTTGTGCATTTTTATCTTTAAAAAAATTTATTTCTACAGCTTCTTTTTGACAGTCCATTGCAACTTTTATGTATAAATGGACTAGAGTTACATATTGCTGCATTTTCTCCCTATAATCTATATAATTTTCTTGAAAGTAAATTAAGATGCTATTCAATTCTACTTAATTTTCTTAATGTGTTAATAGGTTGTATCTGGAAACATGAAAACGTATAGGAACTGAACGTTGTTGTTTGATTCAAAAGCAGTTTGGATGCCGGATGCAGTAGTGTGCACCTGTAGTCCCAGTTAACACAGGAGGCTGAGGCAGGAGGATCACTGGAGCCCAGAAGTTGGAGTCCAACTTGGCCAATGTAGTGAGACCCCATCTATTAAAAAGGAAAATGAAGTTTGGAAATTCCATATATTTGAAATGTGTATGGAGGGAAGAAAATTAAATATTATGAAACCTTAGTGTTAGATACTTTAGCACTGAGAAAGAATCATCTTAAATTCATCATTTAAATCTCTGATAAATTGTAAAACACCTTGCTAACAAGGAGCCTGAGACAGTCAGAAGTGTGAACACAGCTTTCCAGAGACCCTTAAAACTGAGCCACCCAATATTTACCTATTTATATATATGCATTTTTACAAGGTTGTATCCAGATTTTAAAGTTTTTTTAAAGTATTATTTATTGCAAAAAGATTGATCATATTAAAACATCCCCAATGACTTCTCATTGCAATTGGAATAAAACGCTAAAGCCTCACTACATACCATAAGACCTCTTATGATTTGTATCCTGTTTTAACATTCTGACACTCTACTTTTTTTTAACAACTCAACCCCTAGTTTGATTGTTTTCAGCCACACTTGTCAAAACTGGGGTGAAACACTTTTCTGCTTCCTGTGTCAGTTAATTGTCACTGTTTGCACCAATAAATTCTTATAAGCCAATTTATCCTAATAAATGGTTTGATTATAAGAACAAATATGTTTATAAAGAACTCTTAGCTGTGTCTCATAATTCCTTACTATTATTTCACAAATAGTTCTAGTACTCCCCTGACTTGAATGACATGACTCAATCCACGTTATCCAATATAGCAAACCCAATAAGCATCTTTCTCTGACATGCCAGGTTGTAGACATTATTAAAATTAATAAATTAATATGAATAAGAAATTCAATTCTGCATGGCTAACTGAATTTTGTGTTGTTATTTATGGGGATATCGATAGTCCCAGAGGCCCCATCAAGATCCAACTGAAACCACCTTGTTACCAATACAATTGCCTCTTCCCTAAAAGATGGTATTTTTTCCTGTCCTGCGTCACAAAGCCAATAAATATACCAAACTGAGAGCAAGTGCCAGGCAGGTCGAGTTTTATTCAGTCAGCCAAGGAATAGAATTAGGAGCATAGCTCACAAATCAGCTTCTTGTCGTGCCAGAGGTGAGGGAGTTATTAATAAAATATAGGAATTCTTTTAATGAGGGGGTAGGGTATTAAAAGCAGAGGGTGGACTATTCATATCTTCAGGGAATGGGTGGAGAATTTCTCAGAACCAGAAAACTGCTTTCTCCTTGTCCTTTTATGGTTTCTTGCGGCCATCTGTCACCATGATGGTTGTCAATTGTCTTAGTAGCAGTGTCATTTATCATGGAAATTAGATGATAATGAAGTTAGAGGTTCTTCAGAGGTCAAGTGAGCTGCCATCTGGGATCCCACAGGTTTTACTCGGTTTGGGCAGGAGGGGAACCTTTGACCACAGCTTATAGGCATCCTGTTTCTTAAAGATAAACAGAGAAGGCGGGAAGGGTAGGAACTCAGTTATGTCACGTCAGCTTTACACTGGGTAACAAACTCA
Source organism: Varecia variegata (assembly GCA_028533085.1). Lineage (NCBI taxonomy): Eukaryota > Metazoa > Chordata > Mammalia > Primates > Lemuridae > Varecia > Varecia variegata. Next base: position 4,641,596 of record CM052450.1, on the reverse strand, counting down.
ATACTGCAACTCAAGAAACTTACTCAGAAGCTATTTCATCCAGTGCGGCCCCTCCAGCCCCCCACACGGGTGTCTCTCCATTTGTGATGTGGTTTGTGACGGTGGGTGAAGTAAGGTCAGCATTAGTCTGAGCTCCAATTTCTTTTCACAAACTCTCTATGTTAAGTCTCCAAGAAGGGAGGATCCTTCCTTTAGGGACTCTTTATGAGTAGATTTGAAATAACTTATTCTTGGTGGAAACCTGCCTTGTTATGAATGCCACTCTGTTTTTCCTCCCACATTCTGTTAGGAATGTGTAAAAACGATGTTTTTAGGGAAGAAGAGAAATACAAATTCAATATGTCTATATCTTTATCTAAATCCAGGGGCTAATGAGTAATATCTTAATAAGAGAAACTTTGCCTTGAATCACTTATCAAAACATTATAAGAACATTCTTCAGTCTTGTTTTATGCATGAGAATCTACTTGTGAGAAAAATCTCTTCTCTACATTTTCCATCTCCTGACTGCCAACCTTTAGGATGGGGATCGAGGTATAGACACACAATCAATATATTTGAATAATACTTGCCAAACGCTTATGGATTTATCTCAGCTTCAGTCCATGTGTCCTCCTAGCCAGAGTTCTCCTTCTTATATGTATCTTCACCCTACTGTTATTCCATATGCATGTTTCTCTTAACATGGCACGATTCTATTAAAGATAATTTAGAATTACAGTGTCCATCTTAAGGAAACTTTTATATGAACAAAATAGTTTATTAGAGAAATGTTTGAGAACAAAAGAAGAGCAAAATTGCAAACATGTAATGGTCTGCATTGTTTGGAAAGTCAAAGTCCAAAATTGAGTTCTAAATAAATTTCTTGTCTAAGATCAATGACTAATATGAACAATGTTAAAATATATGTTTTTGAGTTTCTCTCAAGTTCAACCGAACTACCTTTAATTTTTACCCATTCTAATCTTCTCCATTCTGCTCTTATCCTTTCTTCTGACATTCATCTTTTCTTTTCTGGTTGATAGCAATCCCCCATAACTCAGCTGTCCCTTGAATAAAATAATCTTTTCTTACTTCATTGTGGTACCAAAACAACTTTTTAAAAGCAATTTTGGTGTCATCAGTATAGTTTATGTTTTGCTTTATATAATTTCTTTTATTATGCAATAGTTTTATTTGTTCTTGTTTTTTTTTTTTTTTTTCTTGAGAATATCAACAGTATACTTGGGAAGTTATTTCAGAGTCTATTGAGGGATCCATTTACTTTTTGCAATTCCTTATTTAAGACATTTAACTTTAAGGAACTTTTATCCTTAGCATACAAAAATTTAAATTTTCTTACAGTTTTACTCTTATGAGATGAGGTTTTGCTATTTTCTAACTGAAATATAAGATAGGTTCCATCTATCTTTTTAATGTTTTAGATCAGAAAACATACACGATTGCCAAAGAGAAGTTCCCATTTTGTCAAAATTAAGTTCACCATCTAGGACAAGATTTATACTCAGGAAGTAAATCTCTGACCTCTGAAAGGCTGTAAGATATTCAAAACTGCCTAAGAGTTCATTGAGAGTATTCCCAAGTCTTATCAGCTACTACAGGCCATATATTCCCAACTTTTCTGAAATTTCCTGACAATAATAAATGGTGTCAAGGGTGTAGAGCAACAGACATGTACATTTATTGCCAGTAGGAATGAAAAATGTTACAGCCACTTTGAAAGATAGTTTCATGGTTTCTTACAAAGTTAAACATATATTTAGCACACAATGGGCAATGTGGTTCCTAACTGTGTACCTTAATGAACTTTAAATGGTCATGTAAAACCTGTAGGTAATTTTTTATAGCAGCTTTATTCATGATTGCCAAAAACTTGAACCCAGATTGACTACTACAGCGGAATGTCCACAAAACACTATGGTGCATCCATGCAATGTAATACTGCTCCACAATAAAAAGGAATCATCTATTGGTTAAAATAATAATATGGATGAATCATAAATGCATTTTATTATGTGAAAGGAGCTCAACTTAACAAACCACAGATTATAGAATCCTTTATGAAATTCTGGAAAGATAAAACTATAGAGATGGAAAATAGATGAGTGGTTGTCAGGAGTAGGAAGAGGAGCAGTTGACCACAAATGGGAAGCACAGAGAAGCTCAGCAGGAAAGAACTGTTTTTACAGCAGTGGAATGGTGGACACATCGCTCTATCTCTTTACCATAACACATTAAACAACATATCGCAAAGAGTGAACCTTATTTTATGCAAATTTAAAAAAAAGAATCAGCCAGCAGGTTTGGGGAACCTGGGATGGAATGTAGACCGTGTCCAATAAATTTAACTGTGTAACAAATGTATGGAAAACAACCTCACTGGCAAGGAGGAAGGGTGAAGGGTGAAGGTAAGGAGCTGACCTAAGTAGCCGCAAAAACAGTGTTTTGACGGTGATTTTAAACCTAAAGACAAAAGAAACTGTACTTAAATATGTACAGATTCCAAAAGTTCTATATGTCATACAACTTAGAAATGAACAGTTTATGCTCTAAAATAACAGGCATTTGTTTAAAAAGATACCATGTGGAAGAATGCAATGATATTAAAGATTTATGTAAGAGTTAATATTTGCACAACATGATTGTAAAATCAATGACACTTATATTATATTGTGTGAATATAATCCATAAATTAGTTACATTTACTAAATAAACATTTTGTTAAATTTAAATCATATCCCTGAAAACTGATACAAATAGCTAAAAATCTGCTTTTGGGTGTCTTTCATTGGCAGAATGTGAAATTGTCTTATTTTCAGGGTTCTCTTATATTTGGTTATGTTTTCTAAATATTTGCTTTGGTAATTAAAACCAAAGAGCCCATATATAAAACTTTATTAGCTGGAACCTCTCTTGTTTCCCAGTTTCTGAAGAGCTCACAAGTCTTTCTTATTCATTCATCAATTCATTCAGCGACCAGTCATTGTGTTCCTGTGCATTTGAGTATTAAACACTGGCTAAAAATACAGACATGAACAAATAGTTACCAATCCTTCCTGATAGAATTTACATATTTTGTTTCACCTTAAAACATCAAGGCTATTCATATTATTTGGTTTAGAAATATATGCATTTTACAATCTATTTTTCCAAAACGTGATCCAGTAAAATAGTATCATTCCCAATTCTGACTACTCCAAACAGAAAAAAACAAAACAATATTATAAGGATACATTATATAATCATATCATGTTTTATAGACAGTACTCAACTTTTGTAAGTTTTCTTGTGAAAAAATTATAACTTGGCAGTAATGACTAAATATTTATAATAGATTAAAACTTAATTCTGGAAGTATTATATGACCTCTACCCTTACACCCTTAGAATTTTCATTTATAGGCCATTTAATTCTTGTGCATTAAACTGTCAGGACAACTTCAAGACTGATGACTCTAATTTGGTATGCAGCTCAGAAACTCATAGAGGACAGAGTTTTGACACTATTCATTATGAGAAATTAACAGCAAAGAAGTAGGTATTTTTATTTGAAAATTCACTACACTACATTCATAATTTTAAAAGCCTTAGCAAAAACATATTTAACAAAAAAGCTCTTTAAAAAATGACATTTTAAATATATATTGTATACAGTGCTTGCATTTGAAATGTTTCAAAATTATTTTATATTTTGTTTTTATTTTATTCTATGTTAAGATCAATTTGGGTATATTTGTGCTATGAAGTTAATCTTCATAAATCATTTCAATATATGTTACTAGTGGACAATAGGAACGGAATTGAGTTAGTTTGCAGGAACAACTCCCATATTGCCAACACATAAAGCATAGCTGTACATTATATGCCAATTTACAAGCAACATTTGAGAAATATAAAAAGACATCCAAGTTCATTTTATTATATATATTGAAAGTAATCATACCATACATTTTTAGAGAAAGTATTATTTTACTTATGTAAATGTATTGTTTTCAAAAATAGAATACAGTAAGAAATCATGAGTATCATATTATAGCATTTTACTAACTTTTAATATAGCATAAAATAACAAAGCTAAAAATGTACAATGAATATTGGTAAATAGTGGGCAAAAACACCCAAAAAATTACTGATAAATGATATTTCATACCAGATAATAAATGCAATTTCAATGAATAAGAAATCATCAAAAATCAAGCTGTCTATATAATATATGCATGCATGTATATATATTATATTTGAATATAACTCTAATAAAGTATGTGCATAAAAAGCAAATATATTAGAGTATATGCATGTATACATTGATATGTATGAGCATGCATACACACATGTATATTATTATATTAGTAAAATATGGTTTAAAGCATAGTATCCTTATAGCAATAGCAATACCTTTATTAACTTTTGAACTATGTATTATGTTAGCAACATATTTCAATTTACCATATTGATTAACTTCAAATCTACTTTTCATTAGCTCTGTGAACACAACTTGATATTTGTTTAAAGATTGGTAATAGCATGTGAATGTTATATAAGTGTTATGATACTTTTTATTAGAAAATCCTAAGGCTTATTTGATTATACAGAAACCTTTGTCATGCACTGTCTTTCAGAACAAATGGGGCATTTTATTTATTTATTTACTTATGTAGGTAGTTTATTATTTGTTCATTAATTCATATTTTCATATATTTTGTTTTTTTCATTTTGAGTGAGTTATATTTGTATATGGTTCAGAATTTTAAAGATACAATATACAGTGAAAAGAAAATTCTCTTTCATTTCCATTTTCTGTTAGATTTTCCATTTCTGCCTTTACTTCCTATTTTCCAGTTTTATTAAGGTTTTTTTATTGTTATTGTTATTTACATTTATACACTTCAATATATTTAATTTATGCACGTAAATGATACATATTTTACTCCAGCTATCAAAAATTTGAAAATCAGCAGTTACATAACCTCACATATTTATGCATTTTTTTATTTTTTTCTTATTAAAGTTACATTATGTTCTGTAACCACAATCCCTGCTTGTCTTTTAGTCCTACTCAGTAAAAGAGTTAAATACTTCAGTGTCTCTTGACTGTTCATTTGCCATTTAGTCAATGACATGAATTCTCTGAGATTTTCTTTAAAATGAACTTATAGTTCAAATGAACTTAACCAGGAACTCTTTTTTCTTGTAAGTTCAAAATATTACTCCCTGTCCCTGTTGCATTCATGTCTGAACAGTAGTTTAGCTAGCTATAAATTTATTAAGTCACACTTTCTTTCTTGGAAGATTGTCTAGATAGTTTTTCACTAGCATTATAACATTGAGTATTGCTTTGGAGCAGTTGAAGGTCAGTCTATTTTTTCACCTTATAGAATAATTAATCTTTTTTTCTGGCTGTCCGAAGCATTTATATATATGAAATTTGAAATTCAGTTAACTTGCCAGGTTTTATTTTATAGTGAATAAATTTAGGTCAGCTTCTCCTGGGATATATATATATAGTATTCCTTTTAAAGAAGTAGGTTCAGGTATATGCTAAAAGCTTTGTTTTTTGCTTGAATTGCTACATATTTTTTCTTTGTTCTACTATTTTAATCAGACCAGTTAGGAGATAATAGTTAAGGGTTTATTAACAATTGTTTGCAAGGTATTTCTTATTTTAATTTTCCCTGTACCTTTCTCATTTTATTCTGACTTTATTTTGCCACATTTATAAGTCTTGTTCTCTGTTTTTCCTTACTGTGATTTTAGCAATGTCTATGTTTGCACTACTTCCAGTTTAGCCTTTATTTCTATGAGACTTTATTTTTTTATTTTATTTATCTTCTGTCTCAGCAGCTCATGTTTTATTTTCTTCTCATCATTTCTTCCCTATGAAGAAATGTTTAATGCTTTTGTGTGATTAAGATAATTGCTTCAATAATTTTATAGTACATTGTGATATGTTGGTGTTGACTTTTACCAGATCTACAGCAACATTTTTGCAGTGAGTGTTTTTGCTTTGGTGAGCTGTCTTTCCTTTTCTTCTTTATTTTCTTTCCTATTTCATTATGTTTACTTTATATAGATCTATTATTCTTTCCTTGGAATTATTTCTCTTCCTTGAGTCAGATGACTCTTCCAGTGGGAGAATCTAGACTCAAGTTCTTGCTTACTAGAATTTTCCTCATGTTTTAAGATTATTTGCATGTGAATGAACTTTGCCTCTGCCCGCCCCCACCCCCTGCCTTTCTCAGCCAGCCAGTCAAGATTAGCACCATAGGCCTGTTCACAGTGGTGGTACTACTCCTCCTCCTGGCCACAACAATATTTTCCTATCTAGAGGATCTACAAGCCCCTGTGTTCATTTGTCCTTGCCTGCCAAGCTACCAAACCAAGAAGTTAGAGTCAGTCTTTGCCTTAATTTCCTTTGTTGAAGATATGACTGTTGCTTTATACTTCAGGGTGTACTATTTACTTGATAAAGTATGCTACATATGCTTTTGCAAGATTTGTAGCCATGAGTATCCTGATCAATACATGTCTGCACTCATTTTTCAATCTTCCATACTTTTAGAAATAACCACAAACCAACCCATTTTGGACTTCACAGTTTTAAGTATCTCTTGATTTCTATGCAGTTGACATATTCATTTTTTTTTAATTTTTTTTTTTTATTTCAGCTTATTATGGGGGTACAAAAGTTCTGGTTAGATATATTGTCATTTTTCTATTTATTTTTCAGTGATTTCCAAGAGAAAAAGATGAAAACAAAGACTTTCTTCTACAATTTAAAAATGTGTTTTATCAAACATTTAGAAACAAGAAAACAACCTTTATTAGTCGAGAATTGGCCTATATTATATTGATTTTATCACTGTAAAAAGGATACATTTGTACCTTCTCCCTATGTTTCCTCTTCTAACTTATTATTAGGTAATTTATCTTCGTGTATCATTTTTTTATTCTGTCTATACTCTGTTTTCATTTTTATCCATTATAAATTTCTATCTTTCACATACTGCCTCTAATTTCTCTAATTTACATTTTTCTTTCTATCTGTTTATCTATTTCTTATGTAGCTTTCATTAGGACAGATTCTAATCCTCCACCTCTCATAATTGACTCGCAAAAATTAGTTCATAAAGACATAGAATTAAACTTTGTCATTCTTTAACTTATACTTGCATACACATGTACCCACTTATACTCATAATTCATAGTTTGTTCCACCTAGAATTCACCAGCCATATATATTTCCCACCAATCCCTTTTCTTCTCTTATTTAATCCAACTAGGCTGTGGATTAAGGTCAAATCTAGGTACTTTCCTTGGCAAAATAAAATAGGAGTCCACTATAATAATATAGAGGAATATATTAAATTTATTTTGTCTGCTACCAGATGTTTATTCATCCTATTGACCAAATGGTTCTATAAATATAACTTTGAATCAAACTGTACAAAAGAAAATTAAGCAACCAAATATATGTACCCTCATAAAATTCTGAAATAAGTTTAAACAAATAAAATAAACTCAATTGGTTCATGAAAAAAAAAAAAGAAATACACATTTGTGACTTTTTTTAATTTACAGATTTGGAATTCTCTCCTTTTTTAGTTGCTTTTACTTGTTGTCAGAATAATAAAGTTTCCTTAGAAATAAATGGGTCAGTAAGTGAATTCTAAATTCATCAGTGTATCTCAGTTGAACAAAAATAAATAAATGGGACCTGATTAAATTAAAAAGCTTCTGCACAGCCAAAGAAACAGTCATGAGAGTAAGAATGGTTTTGATGTTAGTTTCAGTGCCCTGGAATTACACAAAAGAGTTTGGGCAAAGGAAGAGACAGGATTTTAGAATTACTTGAAGAATGTCTCCAGTTTTCTTTTAGGAAGATTATAAAGAACAATTATATCACAATTTCTGAGCCACTTATGCTCAAGATATCATTACATATTGCTAAGATATCAGAAGACTAAAAAATAGTGAGCAGAGGGAAATGCAGAAACAAGTGAGAAATCATATGAAAATCTGTATTTCGAAAGGATTACCTGACTAAACCTTGTTTCTTGATCCAAAGAGATAAAATTGCAATCATAGAATAAAATAATAAGGCAGAACTTTTGGAAAAAATGAGTATGGAGTGAATGAAAAGAAATGAAACTTGAAGATTAAGCTGATAGATTGCATTCTTTTTATGATACATATTGCAGCAAATTGTTCATGCAAATTAATGTTGTTTGCATATTAATGGAATGATTGTGAGTGCAATTTTATATTATGGAATTATCAAAATTGATCTTGAAGATGTGAGCTTTTAGCTGTTAGAATTTAAATTCAAAATCATAAACACTCTAAGTAGCTCACTTCCATGTTTGAATGAAAAATGCTTCTATTTTCTGAGTTGTGCTAACCCAAACTATAAAAGTGAATTAACTAGAATAGGCTATTACGATGAAACAAAGAGAGTGAAAACATATAATGGTTCACATAAAATGAAATTTTATTTCTTGCTCATATGCCTATTCATGCTCTTGCTCATATACCAATTCAGGTCAAGTTCTCATAGGTCAGATTTTGATGTTGTAGGAAAGAACATCAATTATCACCTTTCTGAGCCTGGAGAGGGCAGGAATTGTGAAAGGAATCCATCAGAATAATTGTCACTCAGAAGTTGTAAAACACAATTAATCCTTTCTATAAAAAGACACAGAGGACAGTTACACTTGACTCCATGCTGGTTGAAGCCCTGTCATAAAGCAGATGCTTGAGTTATCTTGAAAACAGGATATAAAAGGGCATGTTGAATATTAAGCCCAACATTCCCAGGAGAGAAGAGTGTTGTTAAATTACTAACAATCCAGGCCCAATAAGAGTGTATAATCTATCATTTTTTATTTTAAAATTTGTGTTCTTTAAATAGACAGAACATTTGGACACCTTTTTGAGTTGTGAAATTTTAACAAGATGTTTTCAAAAGAAGAGACATTTCTCTACATTAATCCTTGCTTCTGCTGAAATGGAGCTTACAAAGGTCAGAAGCAGATAGAGCCTTCCTGCCCCTCCTTTGGCTGTCACACCTATGGAACAGCAGGGTCCTCCAAACGAAAGGGCAGGAGTGATGTTCCCTATAATGAATAGTGCTATTTTGTTACTTGACCTTCAAGACAGCCTGAAAACTTCAAGTCAGAGATCAGTGTGGAAAAGCAAATTGATGACCGGGAACACTGTAATCTTACCTGATAACTCTTTAAAAGGTAACCAAAGCTATTTCTTTGCTCCCTGGATAACGGTAAATTTTCAAAGGACTTAAAAAAAAAATCTGGGAGCGCATAAGGAAAAGTGAACATTCTGAGTGGCCTTTCAAGACCATGAGTCATGTTAAGAATCTTGAGACAATCTGTCTTCACAAGTGGCTATTCGAAATGCTGAATATACCCCAAATTAGAAATGGGTGTCATGCAGGACTATATGTAAGCAAAAGCTTTGAGGACTGAGGTTTACTATGAGTCTAAAAGAAGTCCTGGAAGAAAAAAAAATCATAAAGGGCACAAGAGTAGCAGAAGTCCATATAAGACAGACCTAATCTAGGTCTTAGTGGACTGGGGTTGAAGGGGGCATTTTCGGATGTGAGTCTGAGAAAAACACAAGCTGGTACCAAAAATAAAAAAGCAGAAAACTAAAAGCATCTTATCTGAAGTTTAACTTCCAAGAGTAGAAACAGGAATAAAAAAGTTCATAAAATGTGCTAGTTACATTTTTATTTTGTTTTGTTTTGTTTTCTCATAATCCCTACTGACTTAAATCTTTTTGGCTTTATATGAACATGAGGATATTTCTAACAAGGTAAAAGGCAATCATTATACACAATTTTATGTGGATTTAAAATTATATTCAGTCTAAAATCATGACTATATAAAATCATTTATATTCATATAGATTATAAAAGTGAAAATACTAAAGCAAGTATTTTAATAGAGTAAATAATATAGTTTACTTTATTTAGATAACAAGTTTTATTAATCATCAATTTTGTTTCAGTGAATATTTCTTTAATTCAAATTAGCTTATATAGTATATGACTAGTAACAGGGGAACGAAGTTATCATAAAATGAAATATGTATTGATCCATGTGGCACTTTTCTAACACACTTATATTTTCTGCTCCAACATAAAGCAACTAAAGGCAGAGGACACTAAACAACCAGCCTCAGCAAACTTCCTACTGTGCACAATGCCATTTAGTGCCGTGGTCTGCCTTTTGTCTTTCTTTGTCTTAGTTTGGCCACCTGTTCTGCCCAGGAAGTGCTGATTTTATTGTTCTCCCTGATATTTATACATTTTACCTTTATTTTTGTAACTCTGCCCTATCCCTTCTTTGTAACCTTTTTTGTAAAGGTAAACCCCTATATTAATTTTAATATTTTCTTATATATTAGGACTTTGGGATATTGTTTTTGCTGTACTAGTGCTTTCTATTTTTTTATCATGACAATTAAGTCATAAATTAATGTTCTTGTTGCAAAGTTTCTTAGGATTTGACTTGGTCAGCCTCAAATGTGTTTCTTCACAGGTTTTGATATATTTCACATGCGTATTTGCATCATACTATTTTATTCAAAGTACATATATTGTATTATTGCAAATTGTCTATATTTAGTAAAATGAATACTCAGGACTTAGAAATAGCACTGTATTTGACTCCTACTACAATAGTTAGTTATGACTGACATTATAATTAGTAAAAGCAAAAAGAGAACATCAAGCATCATTGATGCTAAATTTTAATTTTTCATTTTATATGATATAAAATTTTCTACAACATAGTCATGATAAGAAAACACACAGGACTCAGGCACAGTGGCGGTGCCCATGGTAGCAGCCACTCAGGAGGCTGCAGGGAAGGATTGCTTGAGCCAAGGAGTCAGAGGCTGCTATTAACTATGATCAAGCCTGTGACTAGCCACTGAACTCCAGCCTGGGCAACATAGCAAGACCTCATTCTTAAATAAAAAAATAAAACAAATACAAATACAAACTAAAGTTTACTTCTTTTGAGTTATCTTATGATTACGTTCAATATATTCTTGATTCTTGACAATCAATTTCTATTTTAGAAATGGAATAGAAAGCTTGTACTGAAACCATATACTTTCATGAGTTATAATTATATACTGGATTATGCCTCATAACACATAGGAGAATAATTTTATGGTGGAGTAAACTTTACAAAATGTTGTATGCTGCTACCAGTGTATATACAAGTACTGTAATTGGTTTTTATTTAAACTGTAAGTCAACAACACTAAAAGGACATGGGAGAAGAGGGAAATTGAAATTATTTACTTCCTTAGGTACAATAAATTAAATATCTATGCAAAAATCTCTGGATATGCTGATCTAGAATAAATAGAAAAACATTCTAGGTGAGGGAATAACTAAAAGGGAACTGAACACTGAAAACTCCCCTTCATCTATCACAAAGTAATGGCAACATTTAAATGACACAACTGGGCAAACCCGGTTGCTATAACAAGCTTCAGAGTCGGTGGCAGAGCTGAGAATGCAACATTCGTTTGTTTTTTGAAACAGTGTCCTGACAGAATAATCTGAACTCAATTTATTTCTTACATGAAAACGACGTTTAAAAGCTGAGAAAGAACGATACCAATTTGATAGGACTTCTGCATCTGCAGAAATCTGTAAGCTCTTTTTGTCAACATAGTGGCTTTCTTCCATTGATCACAAAACTGGGTTAATTATTTTATGACTAAAATAGTCAACTATTTAAAACTAATTCTTTGTGGTTTGGGATTTTTTTTTCCCCCTTTTCTAGCTGCTCGTATGTTAAAAAGGTATACATTTGAAAAAGGCGTGATTAGCCATCCACTCCAGCGACACACTGGGTACTGGGAATACAGAGCTGCTGGTTATAGAGACGTAATTATCACAGTTTTGCCTTTATTCTCTGTGGTAAATCATGCGTGAAATTTAATCTAATCCCATTAGATTTATAAGATTCACCATGGAAATCAGAATGGTGCAGAGCCAGACTTATTAATAATATTTTCTTTGATCTTATTACAGGTGAATTAATAATCCACATACATCAATTTTTAAAAAAATCTTCACTATTGTCTCTAGCTGGTTGTGCCATTAACTAATTGTGTAAACATGTATTTTTATCTGTAAAAAATGTTTTTAAATATTTTAGCTTTAAATTGTATTCTTTCATGAAAGAGAGGTATAATTCATAGAATTATCTAGATTATTTCCTCTTCTCCAATTTTAATGGTTAAAATACCAGTTTAAAAAAAATCCCATTAATTTCTCATAAATATACACTTTCATTGAGGGCAATGATTCTCTCTCTCTCTTTACTTCCAATCCCAGAATCCTTACATTGGCATAATTGGTTGCATTTGACCCTAGTGAATATAGGCCAGGAAATGTTTTCTGGCTCCAGTAGATTGGTAATATAAAAATTTAGAAGGGAAGAGGTGGGAAAACAAGAAGTGGGTCCTTTCCACTTTCTTCAGAAAAACTAGCATTATATCAGGTTCAAAGCAGCAATAGTTCCAAGGATTCCTAACGCATTCAAGACAGTTTTTAATTTATCTGCAACAATTAGCACTGCCTGAAAACTATGCACACTAAACACATTGGTTAATTGATTTAAGTTAATCAATTACATGAGATATGTATCTAACATTGCATTTATTGTATTATAGTTATTCCCATAGCTTCCTTCACTTAAAAGCAGAACATAATGTTTGTGAGCACAGACTAGACACAAAACACTTGGCAGGGGAACATTTGATACTCAAAGATCAACATCTATTAAGCATTTATGATTTACTCTCAAAACACAAACATTTGATACTCGAAGATCAACATCTATTAAGCATTTATGATTTACTCTCAAAACACAAACAAGTCTTGTCAGGAACTATCACCACCCTGTTAAAGATGAGAATGTAAGGCTAAATGACATTGTGATTCACTCAAGTTCATGATGCTAATAAGTGATACAAATATTTAAATGGTAGATATTTAAATGGTAGAGCTTGCAAAAACTATTGGTCAGCAAAAGCTGATAAAAACGTACAAGTCTTAGTGACAGAGAAAAAATAAAGGAGTGTTGAATGCTGTATATTAAGTTGTAAGTTTTACCTTAGCTTGGGATTTTTTCAGGATTATTTCAAGTAATAAAGATTAACAAGCAATTGTGGAGTGGTGAAAGTTTCTTTTTGGAATTTGGATGGTTGTAAACACCACTGAAGCCTCTCAGGATCAAACGTCGTGAATGACATCTAGGGTAAGCTGTGGTTGAGGGTTCTGGTTTCCTGGCATCTTTACCAACTCTTAGTTCCGTTGACCCTGAACAGCACAGGTTTGAACTGCATGGTCCACTTGTACACAGATTTTCTTTGACCTCTGCCACTCTTGAGACAGGAAAACCTTCCTCTCTTCTTGCTCCTCCTCCTCAGCCTACTCAACCTGAAGACAATGAGGATGAAGACCTTTACCCTGATCCATTCCCAGTTAATGAATAGTAAATATATTTTCTCTTCCTTATGACTTTCTTAACATTTTTTTCCTCTAGGTTACTTTATTGTAAGAATGCAATATACATGTATATAATACATGCAACATACAAAATATGTGTTGACTATGTTATCAGTAAGACTTCTGGATGTGTGGATTTTTGACTGTGCAGAGGGTTGGTGTCTCTTACTTCCGTGTTGCTCAAAGGGTCAACTGTAATCATATAAGGGATCAGGGTTGTTTTTATTTATTGTTATTAATTATACAACTGCCTGTGTTTCCTAACAATTCTGAAAGTTCTGATTTGAAACTATCGATAAAGAAGCATTTGTTTTTAATTTACTGTTAAAAACTTAGAATTTTTTAACCAGGAAATATATTTTTAATTGATAAAGCTCATTATGAAATATAAAATTAAATAGAACTTTAAATTAATTCATCACAGTTGCCTTCTGAAGAGAACTTCTAAATTGAGTTATTTGATATCCAAATAGCTTTGTTTGTTGTCTACACTTATGTATATATTGTTCTTTCTATTTAAAAACATCCTTTTTCACTGATTCAAAAGAACACAATTTGTATGCCTTCTTTTCTACAGCATCATTTTCCTGCCTTCATTCTTGCAACATCCAAAGTGGAATGGGTTTATTCATAATTGTGGCAAATATAGAATGCTTATGTTTGCAGTGAAAATTTCCATTGCTCATCTTAACTTGTCTTTGTTTCTACCAATTAAGGAACCGATTCCCTAGCTAAAGCTACATATAGACTTCCAGTTTAAATCTGATTTGTACAATGTATTCGGTTTTAAATGCCTACAATCTTAATTTGTATAAATTGTAATAAACACCTGAACAATGTGAGTAACCACATATTTTCCCATAGTAACCTTTATTGAGATATGCTATCTGAGTGAATAAATCATAACCAGGACTGAAATTCCCTAGAGAGTAATTTGTAATCATAAAACAGGGAAATATAACCAATCACCAATAACTCAATTAATTCTACCCTAAAATAATCTGTAATCATATAATCATATAAAATGACATAATATGAAAGAGAACATGACTAGAAAATTTGGAGATATTGATCCTAATGCCATTTTTGCTTCCTACTGATTATATGACGTAAAGCAAGTCATCTTTACTTCCATGGGTCTCATTGTTCTAAATAGATAGATGGCTCTTCTTAGATTTTTTTTTTTTTCGATCTCTAAACTGCCATTTTTAAGTTAATAAATTTGGCTATAAAAACTTACTTGTTCACTTGCTGCTTTTAAAACACAACAGTGCTGGCAAACACGAGCACGGTAAATGTTCTTTAAATATTGACCACGCACATGTAGCATGTACTTGAAATTGAGTTTCTGGGCATATTACATTACACAATGAATATAGCTACTAAATCATTTTTGCAGAAATAATGAAAAGACACTAATATACCCCAAATTTCTAAATTCTAATATCTAAATTTCTATAATCCTAGAGAATATGTTTATGGGCATTATTTAATATGAAGCCCACCAAAAATCTATGAAGCAGGATAGGTACCTTTATCCTCATTCTATTTATAAAGAAAGCAAGACTCAAACTTGTTGACAGACTTTCCGTTATTAAGGAACATTTTAATTGTAATTAAAAGCATGAAAACACATATTTCAAGTTCAAAATGTCCTGTTTCTTATTGTTCTAATCCACTTATTACTTATAAAAATAATATTGATAGCATCAATAATAAACCTGGATGGTTTTATTTATATATTTTTATTTTTTCCTCTTTTTAAATTTTTAATTATTATAGGTACATAATAGTCATATATCTTTATAGGGTACATGTGATGGTCTGATACAGACATACAATGTGAATGCAGTCAAATCTGGCTAATTAGGGTATCCATCACCTCAGGCGTTTATCCTTTCTTTGTGTTAGGAACATTCCAATTCCACTCTTTTGGTTATTTTAAAATATACCCTAACTTATTGTTGATGACAGTCACTATGTTATGTTATCAAATATTGTTCATTCTAACTATTTCATTATATTTTTGTGTCCATCCTCACTTTATTCCCCCCTCCCTGCTACTATTCCCAGCCTCTGGTAACCATCACTCTATTCTCTGTCTCTACAAGATCAGTTGTTTTTAACTATTTTTCTTAATTTAATATATTTATTTGGAAATGGAATATTATGATTTAAGGTAGTTTGTGCTAAAGGGTGAAGATTGAAATTGTTTCCTTTTTTCTTAACTGAAGCTTTGGAGTTTCGTTATAGCCTATAGCTGATGCTACTTTTTTTTTTTTTATTTCCATTATGCATGATAGGTTTTTATACAGAAGAGTCAAATGATGCTATATGTATGTGTGTATGTGTTTAAATTTGACAATGAATATCATCAAAACTTACAGAAAAACAGTAAGTCAACCACCAAGTTGATTTTCTTCTGCTAAAATACTTGGGGGAATTCTGAACTACTCTTGTATATGTGACTATGGACCTGCCAATCACAAAACAGTGATAGCACAGAAATAAATGAACTGTAAATATACTGTTAGAGGCATTCTGGTATCCAGCCGCATAAACTCAATCACATTTCAGTAGGCAGAGGCAGACTGAGTCAATGTATCACAACAGATGGGTGCACAAAGGTGATCATAGGAATGACTTAAGAACAAAAGGATCAATATAAGTGGAAGTATTCGGGGGCATATTCCAGAGCATGAGTAAAAATGCACATAGTAAAAAGGCTAGTTCTTCAACAAATAATATGTATAAACCACTAACAGTTTTCATTCTTCAGTTGTAGAATATATATCTATCAATATAAACAACATTTCACCACTCAAAACTAACACAGTTTCTTAGGCATATAGTATTATATAATGTGTTTTTATCACTAGTAGTAATGGAAAAATAACCCAATTCAATTGCTGTTGATAAGACATCAATAAATAAGGAAAATGAAAAGTTATACAAGTATATATAATTGTTGAAACTGTTAATGTTTCTCTAATCCACACATATAGATTTAGTTGGAATACTAAATATACTAAATATTTTTAAAAATTATGAAAATCCCTTTATAAAAAGCACTTTAGATAGTTCAGTTATCCTAGAATTTAGTATACTGATTAAATTCAAATAATTCATTAACTCTGTCCAAGTTATAGTCAGACACATTTATTAATTCAGTAGAATCAAAAAGCAAGTACTGTGGATTGATCTATACATACCTATGTTATTTTCACCATAAAGGGATAGGATACAGAATAAAAGGTGTATTTAAGCAAATGCTGAAAAGAAGTTTTTCATTACTTTACTCTTCTATAGCTCTAACATAATTATTAGGAGGACCTTCTTTTTGTTAAAACAGTGTATCGGACATTTCTTCAATTTTAAACAGTGTTTACAGTTGTCCCTTGGTATTTGGGAGGAATTGATTCCAGACCACTGCAAATAACAAAACCTGCAAATGCTCTAGTCCCTTATAGAAAATAGCATAGAATTTGTATATACCCCCCATACATCCTCTTGTATACTTAAGTCATCCTTAGATTACTTATAATACTTAAAACAATGCCTACATATCATCTTACATATGTGGATTCAATGCTGTACAGCATGAAGCAAATTCAAGTTGTGCCTTTTGCAAATTCGTGAATTATTTTTCCAGAATATTTTTGATCTGCTGTTGGCTGAGTCCATGGATGTGGAACACACGGATATGGAGAGCCAATTTTATTTAGTTTCCTTCAGAGATGGCAAAACTCTACTCCTAGATGGCAGCCTGACAAGCTCCACAGATCTGGGAACAACTATCAAACAACCATTTAACATCTGTGGAATTTGTCCTAAAGGTATAAAGCAAATGAAGAAACATGTCTTCAAGAAAATCTGAAACACTGTAAGAACAGCCAGAGTCCATGACATTTGAGCCATGACCTATTACCTCTGTTATCAAACCCAAAATGGGTCCAGCCTAGGTCCCATCACTCACTGCACAAAGAGCCAATTATTGAGACAAGGAGGATTGCCAAGGAAGAAAGAAATTTTAATGCAACAGATAATTGTCAGGAGAAATAGTCTTAAATCCATCTCCCTGACCAGCTACAGGCAAGGGCTTTTACAGTGGGCTGGCGAATGCAGTTGGGTTGCCAGGGTTTGAACTCAGAGGGTCTTCAGGTGGTCTGACTCAAGAATGGCTGTTGGTGACGGACAGTGAGTCCTGTGAGGAGGCTACGTAAGTCTGGTTGTTAGGCTTGGCTGGTGAAGTCTGAGGGCACAAAAATAACTTAGGAAGGGGGTCATTTTGCAAGGCCAATTACACCTCTCCACCTCCCCCCGCTCAGTTAGTTGGAAGCTGTATTCCAGGTGGGTGTAGCCAAAAAGATAGGGCTTCCTCTCCACCTCTGATCGTCGTCAGCTCTTAGTCAAGCTTACTCTATCTTAGATGGAGGGGCAGGACATCAGCATTTCTCACTCTCTCCAGATATAAGCAGAAGAGGCTAAATATTTGGTGAGTGCTGCCAAGTGTCCTGGGCTCCTTTCCTGAGCTCAGCCCCTTCCAGAGGACAGAGGCTCTCCGCTAGGAGTGGATCCGGACAGCTTGTCAGGCAGCCTTCTGGAAGCGGAACCTCACTGTCTCAGAAGTCAAACTGAATAATGTACTGAGAGTATTTATTTTACAATTGTCCTTGGGAGAAACCTAATAAGACCAGAGGTACCACTCCATCCAACACCCAGGGTAATGACTTAGAGATTCCCCCCAGAGAGAGAAGCAGTACATAAGAAAAGAGAGCTCTGAAACTCTCCCCAAAGACACTAACTTTATTTGAAACAGAGAGAGGGGAAGTTGAAGCCTACGGGTGTTCTTAAAAACAACTGCTTTTCTTAACTTAGAGTAACAAAATAAACCATAGATCAGCTAGTATATCAAAGAGAATCAGGGAAAGAGATCGCTAAGAAGAGTCCTCCTGGGTTTAGAACAAATCTCAAAGAAATAACCTAAAAACTACCAGGGCCTAATTGTAATTGGATCAGACTGCTGAGGAATTGATGCCCCAGGGTATTGTTGTAAACACTAGAGCAAATAAATAATAATTATTGAAGCCTGATACCAAATAAGGTAGACAGCCGAACTGAAAAATGAAGAGGGGAGAAGTGTCAAAGAGAGAGACCTGGTAAAATCACTCTCTTCCCTAGGTGATTGTGAGCTCGCCCAGAGCTCTGCACTTTATAGAGCTACAGAAAGACTCCACACTGCAAGGAAAACTTTACTAAAATAGATGCAAGGAAGACCTCCCTAAAATAGCTTATGTATAAATGGCTTAGCTGAGTTACAAATAAATAGATAAGCAAAAAGTAAAACAACCCTCAGAGAGGAGGAAGGGGAATCAGTATCCAGGGTTACTATAATATATCAAATGTCTAGGTCTTAACAAAAAATGATGAGGCACATAAAAACATATGAAAGTGTGACATATACGCAGGAAAAACGTCAGGCAACAGAGATGGCCCGTGAGAGGCATTTGATGTCAGTGTAAAAAAAGACTCCCAAGGAGCCATTATACATTTGTTCAAACAATTAAAGAAAATCATACTTATAGGAGTAAAAAAAGGTATGAAGATAATGTCTCTTCAAATAGAGGATATCGGTACAGAGATAGACAATATAATAAAGAAAAAACGGAAATTCTGAGTTGAAAAGTACAATTAACTGAAATGAAAAATTCATTAGAATAGTCAACACTACATTTGAATTGGCACAGGAAAGAATCCAGAGACTGGGAGACAGATTGATAGAGATAATACAACTGGGAAACAGAAAATAAAATGAAAAATCAACAGAGCCTCAAAGAAATGTGGGGGACTTTTAGGTGAATCAAAATATGCGTAATGGGAATACCAAAAAGAGAGAATAAAGAGAAAGAAGTAGAAAAAATATTTGAAAAGTTAATGGCTGCACTAATCCCAATTTTACTGAAAAATATTTATCAGCATATCCAAAAAACTTAACAAACTCAAAGTAGCATAACTACAAAGAGATCCATGCCCAGATGCAGCATGGTAAAAATACTGAAAGACAAAGACAGTTTATTTATATGCTAGATCTTTATCCTAGATTGTTCAATACCACTGGTGTGCTAAAATAATTACAGAATCCCATTTATAAATCCTATTAACTAAAGCTATCCCTTCATTCTTTAGCATTTTAAAATTAATTCTATATTGACTTTTACTAATATCCCACAGAAAACCTATGATCTAGTATGTAGTATAATTTTCAAAGTTTCCAAAAGTGATAAAGACTATCATAGTTGTTGATCATTGCATTTATTATGTTGAGTATGCCTTGACCTGGGGTGGTTTAGTATCCTACATATTAAAATATGCTGTTTAAATAATTTTTACCTTACCTATTTTTCATACTTATAATTTACTTAATTATTGCTTTGCACATTTAAAAATATGTTATTAGGCATATACATACTTAGAATGTTTAGGGTGAACCAAACAACTTACTGTTATATAAAGGTACTCTTTTCCTAAATAATAGGTTTTGCTTGTGTTATTCATTATTAGTATAGGTACTCAGATTTATTTTGGTTGTTTTACTTTTATATATTTTTCAGTTTTTCTAACTTAACTTGTCTCTTTTATTTATATATATTTTATGTATGTCTATATAAAATATCCTGGCAATAACTGTAGTATAAAAGGTGATAGACATGTGTTTCATATTCTTATAAATGTTTGGAAGTAGGCAAGAGTTTTTCAAACCTCTACTTTGATCAAAGTTGTTAATGTTCAAAGTCACTGGGCTCTCAAATTTAAAAACAAAACAAAACAAAACAAAATTGAGGAAAGTCAAGATAAACTCTCACTTTTAATTTTTAAAAATCTCCCTTTTACACCAAGCTTATACAACTTTTTATATAATGTTGGGGACTTTCTATGTATCAGAGTATAATACAATCCTCTGTCTTAGCTAGAAGCTATACTCACAAATCTTTCAAGACATGTTCCTCTGTCATTGGGTTGTTAATCAAGATACTTTGAGATGATTTGCTTAAGTTTCTTACAAGCTCATTCTTCTAGCTGATAGACCCTATAAGGCACTGCTAAATTCTATCTGGGGTTGTAATAAATGACCTTATTGATTTATTTGATCTTCACCCTAAGATCACATTTTACTGACAGCATTCTCTATCTTTATCTTTGCCCATTGCAAGTATTTTACTGGCTAGAGAGCCTATCAATTTGAAAATGTTTTATTTTCCACTCAGAAAGCGTTGGTTTGGAAACATTTTTTCTAAATATAAATATACATTATTATAGGGAGCCAAAATAAGCCAATCATTACTTTCAGCATTTTTCCTGAAGATTTCCTTCACTAGAACTCCAAGTTCATTTGATACCTTTTACAGTATCCGTATTACTGCAGCAGACAATTTCACTAACTTTTCACTACAACAGACTGTTGAGGTTCCAGAAGCTACATGCTTAATTTTTTCCAGACTCGATTCACAATTTCACCAAAGCCCTTCCCACTTCTGCCTGCTCAGTCCCCAGTGAGCACGTGCTCAGGTTTCCATGACACCCACACTACTTCCCAGTACCGTTTCTGTTTTCAGCTATCTATTTCTGCTTAACATACTACAAACTCAGTGGCCTAAAATATATGTGAATTTTATATATTTTTTCACAATTATGTACATTTCTTGGGGGTTTCTTCTCTTCATATCTTACTGCCTGGGGTTTCTCAGGCAGCTGCATTCATCTGGGAGCATGACAAGTTTACCATGGTTTGCCTCCACATGGTCTCTTTCTTGTGAAGACCTCTCTGCCTTTCTTGCCAACAGTATAGCTTGGAATTCCTTACAGCATTCTTGTTGGACTTCTAGGGGGAACATGCCAAGAGGATATGTCCCAATATGTAAGAACATTTTATGTCTTTGTATACATTATGCTTTCCAATCTCCCATTGGCCAAAACAATCCACACGGAAAATCCTAGACTCAACGAGAAGGGGCTGTATGTGGGCAGGAATGTTAGGAACTGAGATTTATTGGCTGCCACTATTAAAATACTTTCTCTAAGTCTTTCACTTGTTCTTTTTTCTTTCATGTCGATTGTAGAAATACCCAAATTTGCCTCTCATTGGTTGCTTGTTCTTTCAACTATTTCTTTGAAATCGTTGAAAACTGATAATCAATCAATTCCCAAATTTCACTTTTCAGCCACATGTTCCACCAACTTCTGATATAAACTACTAATGCTTCTAAAGCACTGACTTTTTTGGTCTTTGGTTTGCATACTTATTCAACCTCTAAAAGCTTATTGCCTCATAGCACACATACAGAGCTTTCAGGTATCTTATTGAAACATCAAAGAATTAATACAGATTCTTTCAGCAAACAAGCCCCAAAATGGAATTTTACTCCCATGATCACAGGGTATCTAAAATATTTTTAAGGTTTTACTATTTTCCTTATTTTCTTCTTTTTAAGTAGATATGGTTCAATCCCTAAGTCCCATTCTGTAAAGAGGGTGTTTTAAAATAATTGGTATTTAAATACTTCTATTTATTTCAATTATCCTACATATTTGCCTACATATTCATATCATTTCAGTATTACAAATCATGTAAAAGGGAGGTCAAGTCATTTGTATTTTAACTAATTTTCCACAAAATAAATCTGGAAACATAATCCTAAAATAGACTTTTTTACAGCCTGATTATTATATCAGAATAATAGCTTATTTTTCTTCCTCCATGGTTTTTATCATTGTATGTGTGGTATGCACAATGATAATTTTCTTCCAATATTAATGAATAGTTTGGAGTAATATCATTTTCAAAACAGCTAATCAGAGTATTATACCAGAATATAAGCTCCTAGTGAGCAAAGGATTTTTATCAATTTTGTTCCTCGCTGTTATTCTCATTGCCTAAAGTAGTGCCTGGCATATAAGCAGAAGTTCAATATGTACTCAATGGGTGAATATAAAAGTAGAGGCAGAAAATAATGCATTCACATATTATAAAATCATATTAGGAACAAATGTAAGGATAATATCCAGAAAATTTAATTTGCAAACACCTGTTCCAGTAACTAGAGAAAAAATATCAAATACAGATTCCTAAACAAGGTGCTCAAAATATATCTGTATAATAAATATTGGCAAATGTTTATTTCAAGTTTTGTTTTTCTACTCTAATTCTGTCTTAAGTAATTCAATATTTCTTCCTTTGTTCTTTTTTTCTTAAACCCATACACACACTCACAGGTTTCCATACCTTCAGCTATTTCAAACACCAAGAAAAGTGAACCCATTGCACACAATTCCCTTCGTTTTATTTTTAAATTCAACATATGGTTTGTATTTTAAGTGCTGATTAATGTAGGAGAAGTGGCATATCATGAAGGACATAAATGAATCATCTTTCTTTCTGCTTATTTTTCCTAATTGGCATTCTGAATGCCCCCAAAACATTTAAGCATGTGTTTAAATATCATAATATGTACTGCTTATGCATAACTAATTTTTATTTTAGCTAAGCATTTTCTTACAGCTAAAATATAAAATCCCTTAAGTAATCAATGCAATAATTCTAACTATTAATATAAGATTTTAGAATTTAGTATAAATCATATTCAATTTAAAACTGCATGTAAAGTGTAATTTTGGGTGAGGCAAATTGTTAATTGGTATATTTCACAATGCAAATCCCTTGATAAACATACATTTTATCATGGAGGGACCCTATCTTGGTTCCTGTTTTCCCTTTAGTTGAGGCCTAGTGGTAATTTTTACTACCTTGTTAACTTTTTCTTGGATATATATTCAATATATTCCACATGGAGCATTAATGCTTATGATGCACTAACTTTTCTAAACTTTGGTTTGCATACATACACCTTTGAAATAAATCCTCCATGATTATATATGTCTGTGCATGTGTGTATTAGTGTAAATAAGCTATTTCACCATTATTCCACTACTGATTGGCACATTGGTAACTGAATGTCACTCTAACTCTCTAAGCTCACTTCCGTGGTAGTTAAGATAACTTGTTTGACTTGTCTTCATTCCCAATATGACAATCAGTTTGAACTTACATTATATGTTCAAGGATAACTTACTTCATTGAAATTATGAAATATTTTAAGCAAATTAAACATTATAAATACAAATAAACATATCTAAAATATTCAGCATTCCTGTTTAACAGATGCCTGATACATGGTTTAAGCACCTATAATACAGCCTACTCTCACTTTCTTCTTATACCTCCTTTATTTAAAAGTCCTGAATGGTGCCTCATACCTGTAATCCCAGCACTGTGGGAGGCTGAGGCAGGAGGATAGCTTAGAGGCCAGCAGTGGAGCCCAGTCTGGGCAATATAACAAGACTCTGTTTCTAAAAAAAATAAAAAAAATAAAAAAAAAAATTAATTAGCTGGGTTTGGTAGTGCATGTCCACAGTCCCAGCTCCTCAAGAGGTAGAGGTGGGAAGATCACTTAAGCCCAGGAGTTCAAGGCTGCAGTGAGTTATGATCATGCCAGGGAAAGCCAACCTGGGCAACAGAGCAAGATCCTGAGTCAAAACAAAATAAAACAAACAAAAAAAACCCCAAACATCCCATCACCTATTCACTACCATTGTCTCATGGAACTATTTATTCTTGTTTTTAATTTTAAATTTATTTCAGTTTAAATAATTGGTTTAATGTTTTTAAAAGTTATGCAAATGATGTATGAACATATTCTCCTTGTAGAAAATTTAAACAATGCTGATGTATATGCAGTACAAAATTACAGGTTTTTTTTTCTTTTGAAATATGAAGGGGGTACAAATGTTTTAGTTACATGGATAACTTTTATAATGCTTAAGTCAGGGTTACTAGTGTGTCCATCACCCAAGTAGTGTTCATTGTACCTGTTAGGTAGGTTTTTAACCCTTCCCACCTCTACCCCACCCCACCTTCTTGATTTCCAATGACTTTTACTTCTCTCTGTGCCCATGTGTGCCCATCAATTAGTTCCAAATTATTAGAGAGTACATGTGGAGTTTGTTTCTCCATTCTTGAGATACTTCCCTGAAGAGAATGGTCTCCAGTTCCATCCAAATTGCTCCAAAATACATTAATTCATTTCTTTTACAGCTGAGTAGTACTTCATGTGTGTGTGTATGTGTGTATGTGTGTGTGGTGTTTATGTGTGTGTGTGTGTGTGTGTGTGTGTGTATAAAACTCACATTTTATTAATCCACTCATAAATTGATGGGCCCTTAGGTTGATTCCACATCTTTGCAATTGTGAATTGTGTTGCACTAAACAAGGGGCTTTTTAGTAAAATGACTTTTTTTCCTTTGGGTAGATACCCAGTAGTGGAATTTCTGGATCAAATGGTAGGTCTATTTTTAGTCCTTTTTTAATTTTTTTTATTTTTTTAAATTTATTATAGCTTATTATGGGGGTACAACCGTTCTGGTTAAGTATATTGCCCATGCCCCTCCCAACCCCCCCCCGAGTCTGAGCCTCAAGGGTGTCCATTCCCCCGACAGTGCACATCACACTCATATTTTTAGTTCTTTGACGAATCTCCATACTGTTTTCCATAGAGGTTGTACTAATTTGCAGTCCTACCAGCAGTGTATAAGTATTCTTTCTCTCTGCACCCATGCCAGGATCTATTATTTTTTGACTTTTTAATATTAGTCATTCTGACAGGGGTAAGACAATATCTCACTGTGGTTTTAATTTGCATTTCCCTCATGATTAGTAATGTTGAGCATTTTTTCATATATTTGTGGGCCATTTGTCTACCTTCTTTTGAAAAGCTTCTGTTCATGTCTTTTGCCCACTTTTTAATAGGGCTTTTTGTTCATTTCTTGCTGATTTGTTTGTGTTATTTTTAGATTCTGGATATTAGCCTTTTGTCAGATGCATGATTTGCAAATATTTTCTCTCATTCTGTAGGTTGTCTGTTGGCTCTGTTGATTATTTCCTTCACTGTGCAGAAGCCTTTTAATTTAATCAAGTCCCATTTATTTATTTTTGTTGTTGTTGTAGTTGCCTTTGGTGTCTCAGTCACACATTCTTTGTCTCAGTCCATGTCTAAAAGAGTTTTTCCTACACTGTCTTCTAGAATTTTTAGGGTTTCATGCTTTAAATTTAAGTCTTTTATCTGTCTTGAATTAATTTTTGTAAGTGTTGCGAGATAGGGATCCTGTTTCATTCTTTTGCATATGGCTATCCAATGTCCCAGCACCATTTATTGAATAGGGCTTCTTTTCCCTAGTGTATTTTGTTTGCTTTCTCAAAGATCAGTTGGTTATAGGTAGATGGTTTTATATCTGTATTGTCTGTTCTGTTCCATTGGTCTATGTCTCTATTTTTGTATCAATGTCATGCTGTTTTGGTTACTATGGCCTTGTAGTATAGCCACTATTCTTAAAACACCACACCACAAAAGATTAAGTTTCATTGCACCTTCATTTTTAATATCTTTTGTCTCTAATCTACCTTGATCTTGCCTAAGTAATGCAACTGAGTTCATTTTTCAAGGATAAACTGTAGCGGCAACTTCTATACACAACTCCAAAAAAGTTATTTTTTCCTTCTCTTTGATACCAGAGGTTCTTATAATAATCATTATATTTTAAGTATTATTATATATTTTCTCCTTATATGCTTTGTAAACTTCAAGTGCAGTGAACATTTCCTATCAATATTTGAATCCTTATTACTTTGCCCAGTGCCAAGTCATTGCACAAATATTTTGCTTAATAAACCAAAATTAAGTCAATATTATAGCATGTACCAATAAAAAATATTCTAAATTTAGGAAGGCATATTACAAGTACACATAAATTATAATTGTAATTTGTTTACCCACAATACTTTCTTTATTGAGTCCAGTGCTTGTCCTAATAATTTCTTTTGAATCACTTGAGGTGTGACTCTATAACATATTATACAAATGCTATGGACTTAATGTTGGTGTCACTCCCAAATTCATATGTTGGAACCTAATAGCTGATATAATAAAATTAAGAGGAGGAGCCTTTGGGGAGTGATTAAGTCATGAGGACTCCACCCACATGAGTATATTAGTGTCTTTATAAAGCAGACTTGATGAGCTCCCTTGCCCCCTTTCACCATGCAGAAGAAGGTGCCATCTAAGAAGGCAGACAGCCATCCACAAGAGACACCAGGTCTGCTGGCACTTTGATCTAGGACTTCCCAGCACCCAGAACTGTGAGTAATACATTTCTGTTGTTTATAAATTACCTAGTATAAGGCATTTTGTTATAGCAGCCCAAAGAGACTAAGGACGATGACATTCCATTTACTGGAAATAAAGAACATATACATTGTTGAAAGTGCCAAATACAACATTTTAAAATAGAGTATAACAATAAGTTAAATGAGAATGTAAGAATACATTGACTTTATTAAAGTTAATAATCCATATATAAAAGGCCATGGAAGATAATTACCAAATTTTATTAAATAATGATAACAGTTAAGATTCTCTAAAATACATAGTTGAGTGTCCTGATTCTTGTAAAAAGATCACAGAGATCAAGTGCCATTTTTATCACATCCATACAAAGGTGCATACTATTGATGTGATTTATGATTACTGATGTTGACCTTGATGACTTTGACAAAGCAGTGGTTTTAGGTTTCTCCACTTTAAATTTATTTTTTTCCTCTCACTTTCCATACTGTACTCTTTGGAAGGAGGTTACTCTACACACTTGACGTTTAAGAAATGGAGAATTATAAGAGCCTATTTTTAAAGGGATACTATATCAATGTAACAGCTAAAATATCATTCTACAGTAGATTCTTTTAATTTCTGTGATCATTGTCCACTGGATCATTAATTTTCTTGGCTTCAAATATAACTCAGATTTTCTTCCCAGTTTTAAAATGTCTCCATATACTTGAAAGTGTGAATTAGAAATGCCCTGGGCTCCAAATTGTGGAATGCTGAAGCGATGGCTTGAAACCTAGATGCCTTTATTAACTAACAATAATAGCAAAATAATGTAAAACAGGTGGTGCTGGGCTAGATCACCAGTTGTATAATATCAACAAAATGAGAATATAAAAAATAACAAAAACTAACCAAACAAATTTGACCCTGGCAGTTGACCATTAAGATCTGGCAGATGATTGCAAGTGGCTTTGAACATTTAGTAAACACAAATAAACACAAATAATCTTTAGGGAATATTAGCACAGACAGATACTCAGCATTCTGCAATCAAAAAGTAGCTAAATATCTCCCTATTCTGAATAACATGGGTGACTATTACTTTTTCATCCTAGCCCTTCATTTTTTTTACTTTGTGATTAAAAAACAAAGTTACAAAATGTTCAAATTTCTTCTTTCTCCTGAAACATCCAACCAACAACAAACCGTTATTTATAGTATACCACCTCAAAATTACCTGGAACAAGCCCAAATTACACAAAAAGCCCCCTAAGTTGCACCCTCCACATATAAACACATGGCTTTTCATGATGCAATTTAAACTTTACTTTTTATTTTTTATACTACAGATATTTTATCACTGGACTTTAGCTAGTGGGATTTAACAAAATATCGTATCTCATTCTATACTGCTTTTTAATCTCCGGGCTACTGGCTTTTCATTCTTGCTTATTTTTTCAATGTCATAAGAATACTGATTTTGTTTCATACATCATGTTTTCACTCCAATATTCCAAGGAAAAAGAAAGAATTGAAAAAACAATTCTTATTTTTCTTTTGAAATTGTCTTGTTATATAGTAAGCACACTTTTTCCCAAACATACCCTTAGTGGGTTTTCCAATATGCATCATGGACCACTAATAAATCAACCTTAGCTAGAAACCCCACGTTCTCTGTATTGACTGTAGCTAATTTTCGGTGAATTTTCAACTCACAAACAAAATATTGGAAATGTATTCTACATTATTTCAAACACATATAATACTTCTATCAAGAATTTGTAGAAAATTATTATAAATTGTATTACTGATAATACTATATTTCACTTAAAACATAACTTGATATTCTAACTAGGTTTTTTTTTGTTTGTTTGTTTTGCCTTTTATCATATTCAGTTAGAACTTTGGATAACCAAAGTAAAATAATAATATTTTAATTTCCATGAAAGTACAATTTATGGCTGATTATATGCTTCAATGCTGAAATGGGAAAGATGATACTTTCTGAGTATTTTATGTCATATCAATCATACTTTGCCTGGTGTACTTCTTGTATAGACTTTATCATATTTTATGGCTGAAGTGCTTGAGGAAAGGCCCTATTTATTCCATTTAGTTTTTGTTAGTCTTCATGAGCCATCTCCCTCCTAAGTAGGCAAATGAGACTCCAAAAATGGAGTTAATGGAAGTCAGAGCCGTGCAAAGATCTCTTTTTTCCCTCTTGGAATAATATGCAGCTATGTGCCGCATAACAACATTTTTGTCAATAACAGACTGCATATATAACGGTGGTCCCACAAGATTATAATACAGTATTTTAACTGCACCTTTTCTATGTTTAGGTACACAAAGACTTATCATTGTGTCACAGTATTCAGTACAGTATCATGCTATACAGGTTTGTAACCTAAGAGCCATAGGCTAGACCATATAGACTAGGTGTGCACTAGGCTATATCATCTACGTTTAAGTACAATCTATAATGTTCACACAATGGCAAAATTGCCTAATGACGCATTTCTCAGAATGTATCCCCATTGTTAAGTGACCTATGACTGTATTGCATAATTTTACTACAAGAAGGGCTTGCAAAAGGTCTCATTCATAATAATATCATAATTAAAACTGGGTGAAGGGAAGATTTGGACATGTCATGTAATAATGGTATAGGAGTCTTTCATTCATACTTAACATACATTGCTATCATGTCTTCAAGTAATGGGGATGGAACAATAGAGTATCTTCCCCACTTTCTATTTCATGGCGTAACCATTATCGTAGCCTGCGAGAATCTCCATCTCTTCCAAGTTATGCCTTTGGGCCTGTCTATTCTCCAAGAAAATCATGGTATATTCAGGACTGTGTCTTAATAAAATGTCTTCTGCATTCCATGGTTACTTGCTATGAGCCATAGCCACATGTATCATCTGCACTTATAATACCTACTTAGGTTTCCAGAAGAATATAAACAGTTTCCATAAAAAAAAAATATTTTATCTTAGATTATTATAATTTTTTCTCTTCATAAGTGAAGTTTTTCAATAGGGATGCTAATAACAGTGAGGAAATAGCAATTTGTGCTTACTTTTATTTATTTAATTTTTAATGTTTTTCATTCTCTGTCTCTTTCCATGGCCAACTCTTTCTGGTCTAAGTTTACATCTTGAAAATTTCTCCACAAAGTTTTTTAAGAATTTTGCTAATAAATCCCAAGAATGCCTAGGAAGCAATCCTGAAACCCAATTCTCATCAAGTTTCTTTACTCAGTCTGTTTTCTGGCTAAAAAGTACTCTACGGTCTGACAAACAACCTTGCTGCTGTTACCAAGCTGTGCTAATAGAAAGGGTTGGTTTGTCAAACTAGATCTTACCTGACACTAAATTTTACTAATGATTCAAAGGATAAAGGCAAGAACTTGGCATAGATTGAATATTCCCGGAACTCAAAATCTTTGGGACAGAAATCCGTGA
Organism: Varecia variegata; assembly: GCA_028533085.1. Classification (NCBI taxonomy): domain Eukaryota; kingdom Metazoa; phylum Chordata; class Mammalia; order Primates; family Lemuridae; genus Varecia; species Varecia variegata. The sequence continues at coordinate 4,611,358 of CM052450.1, read as the reverse complement.
GAAATAGCTGCTCAAGCATTTCTTTTTCCTACATCGAGTTGTGAGATTTGAACATTGTATTACGCTATTTAAAGTGTAGCTGTTTTCAGATTTGGGAATCCGCCTGTGTTTACACTTCTAAAAAGTAAGGCAGAAAAAAATGCATAGTTGTGATCACATGTATCCTTTATACAACTAGGCCTCACATAGTCTATGCTCATTAAAAATAAGCAATTTAGGTAGATGGTGTACATCTTATTGAAATATTCTGTGAGGAGAGACTTCTGTATACATTTCTACTAGTAAATATTGTTGTTCTGGATTGTTTTGTCAGTTTATGTAACCTAGGAACTATATTTTTTCAAAATTTCTTCATCTGGTAAACTTAAGTATTTCCCAAATCTCTACTTTAAAATAAATTACTTTTTTCCATTTCTAATGAAAATTGAGAAAGTATAAATTATATAACAAAATAAACTATTCTGAATGTTTTTACAATTGAGAGATTGATGGGAGTGAAAAAGTCACAGGAAAACTGCGTATATCATAGGAATCTTGAAAAAAGTTATTCTAAGAAGCAAGTAGATATTTGGAACACGAGAGAGGGATAGATGGAGATTATAGATGTTTATCTTTATGTTTAGTGGTCTATTATGTTTAGTGGTCTATCTTTATGTTTAGTGAAATTGATTTCAATATTTCTATTTTTTTAGCTTTTGAAACCAAGATTAGTTTTTACGTTCCATATAATGTCATAGTAAGTGCAGTAGTATAGAGATTTTTTACTATATAACTGGAAAAATTCTTATTTATAAATATTAGTCTTTATATAAAACTTCTACTTTAGTTAAATTTTCTTGAATTTAATTTAAAAATGAACATCATATCATAAAATCAGAGTATAAAGTTGAAATGAAAATATGTAACTGGTATAAAGAAACTATAATACCAATCATGCTTGCATTTGAAAGCCTCATAATTATGCTTTTTAATTAATAGGCAATGTTTTGTGTTTTTGTTCAAATTATTAAACAAGTGTTATATTGAGAGTGAAACTTATATAGTAATAAAATACTAGTAAAATATCTTGGAAATTATTCTGAATATTTATGGTCTCCTAATAAATTAATTAATAGAGAATCTTAGAATAAATATCTTGGCCTTAGATTTAATTAGGCAAAACCTGAACTACAGCTGAACTATAGTGTAGTACACAGTATGGAGTAGAATTTTTAATGTAAAGGTTAATGACTTAATTAACCACATTTAAATGTTTAATTCAAATAAATGTTCAACCAGTTTGACTATAAAGTTCAGCCATTTTTGTCCTTTTTGCTTGTTTACCCTAAAATTTTTTTCCCCACTGAAGTTTGACAAATGAGGTAATACATAAGTTTAGAGAGAGGAAACACAAGAATTTGATTATGCTGTTTGCACCTTATTATAAGAAATGTATATATTAAACTATCTGTTTATGTTATTTTTAAAATTTGAACAGTTTTATTTCTAGCATAAGAATGTGGGGAAACATCTTTTAAAAGATCATATCTACTAATTGTTTAGGGTAGTTTTAGAAATAATAATATGCTATACAAATTCTAAGCTAACAATGAGGATATTATACTTAGAATTTATTTCATTATAATATTTTAAGTGTATAAGCCTTTCCATTTAAGTAATAATAAAAAATAGCCTAAATCTATTATCTTGCTTATGAAATGGAGCTTAATATCAACTTTAGTAAAATGTACATAATAATTTCAACTGGTTATGTAGCTCAACATATACCTATCTTTATGGCTGCTGTTTATTTTAATATCTTGATTCATCTCTATCATTTGAGTTTTTGAGTTCCAAACCATGTATTTCCCTTTAAAACTGTCAAAACCACAATTTTCCATTGGAGTGAATCCACATTAATTAGCTGTATCTGCTTCCACCCACTGTATTTCTTTTTATCTACAAATGCTTCTTACATTTCTGGCTTAAATACAATTTTCTCATCAGCATTAAACACATCATCCATGATGCTACACTCAAAAAACAAAATTGCAGGATTATTCAGAGAAAACAAACACTTGACTTCTTTTCAAAACTGTTCCCAATTATTTCTCAATTCAAAAGAGAACACTGAAGTCACACTTCTGTTACTATAACATGGAAGCAGTATTTCAGAGAAGCCAGAGGAGACTTGAGTCAATCACAATTGCTTCTAAAATATGGCATGAATAAGCTTTAAAGAAAAAGGCTCAGCACTTCAAGTACATGCTTCAATTATGAATTGAGAGTTAAATTTACCTTCTGGGATAACAGAAATTGAATTTAGTAACTAAAGTATAGCTGAAGGCAAGGTATAAAGTAATTTATCCTATAGTACTTTAAAACATATTTCAAGTCTTGAAAATTACTCATTACTATATAAGTATGATGATCAGAGAATTGTGCCATTTTAGGATTTTCATATAACCATGAATATGAATTCATTAAGACTAGGGAAGGAGCAGTAGTTGGATTTTCATCCATAAATTATATTTCTATTTTTATTTCAAATATATGATGATACATAATTATAAATTTGAGAACTTGTTTCTTTTTTAATGATTTCTATTATTTGTTTTACTAATTCCAGTCCCTCACGTAAGTAAACAAAAAACTCAAGCCTACTGCATTTCTTTTTAAATTTTCAACTGTCTTTTGGACTTTACAATGATTTTGCCACAGCTAATCATTACAGAAGTGTTTATTTTCCTGTGAATGATGAATTTTTCTCTCTCATGCTCACTTGAGAGAATTCTCATTTTGCCCCTCCCGGTTTTTCCCACGTATAACCCTCTCTAATGCTTGTGATTCACTGAACAGTTTTCTTAGGTGCTGGTGCTATACCATCCGGAGAAAAGGAAGGGACAGAAGACATAGAGGTGTAAATCTAGGACTGGGAGAAATAAATTAATAGGAAGTTTGAAGTAGTACCTGTTGTGGAGACCAAGCAGATCTGCCTCAAGAGTTTGGTCAGTGACTGGATCAGGTGTTTCTATGTCTTTGCTTCATATATCTTGCAAGTATGGATTTTGTTCATTTTGTCGAAATGGGCTTATGACCGTCACATCTGGTTACAGATGTGGGGCTGCCAAAAAAGGGCAGTGGAAGGTAAATACCCTCACTTTGAAAATATCACACAGAAGTTGCACATATCACCTCTGCTTGCATTTTATTTGACAAAATTTAGTCACATGGTCATATAGGGCTTCAAGATTTGCTATTTGGCCAGATGTGTCACTCAAACTTGAGCTGGTAGTTTCCATTGCTAAAGTAAAAATGAAGAGAATTGATTTTGAAGGACAATTAACATTATCTGCTGAAAAATCTACAGCGTCTGTGCTTCTCTGCCCCCCATTAAGACACAATATCTTGATTAGTAGCATCTCATTGACCTTGGCTAACAGAATAAAATAAGTAACACTAACCCATTAAACTTATGTAGTTAGGGTGAAACCCTGCTTCTTACTTTTACTTGGTGTTTAACAATAACTTATGAGTTTTTAAATGGCATGCAACTTCAAACAGCAAATGCTCACTGAAATTACTTACAGAAAACTGTGAAAGCCTGTTTCATTCCCATCCCCATTCTATTACTCTCACCAGAAGCAATCATCACGATCTTCATGTAATACTTTATATTTCAACACAAATACTTTTGTATATTTGATACTTTCCATTTTTTTCCAAATAAATGCTTATAATTTTGCTTTCTTTTATCTTTGATACCCCAAGACAATGAGAGAGGGGTAGCTACTAAGAAAACAATGTACACTGGCTGAAATGTATACCATAGGGGTCAATTACTTGTGTTAGCATATTGTCCACAAAAACCCAGAGAAGAGTAACTGGAAAATCATACCACATAGCACCCATGCCTCATATCCCAAATTGCCATATACTCTTCCCTCAAACAAAGAATATGATAAATAAATGAAGAGCACTGCATAGCAATGCATTTCTAGCATTCAGCATTGTAGTGAAATAGGTAACATTTTTAAATAAAGAATCTGTTTAGCAGAGAATGAGAAAACAATATTGCTTATAGTGTGAGATGTATGTTTTGAATGAATATTGTTGCTGATTTTTTTTCCTTTTCTATCAAAATGATTAAGTGTTTTAAAATACATATTGTAGAGGGGCCAACTTATTTTTTAAGAGATACAAAACTTTATGAAGCATTCGATTATGGCAAAACTCTAAAATATGTTTCTCAGATTTTATGGCTTAATGTAATCATTCAAATGAGAGCCCACATTTTTATAGTGTTATCATTGATTTTTACCAACAGGAATATGTTCAGATATTCTAATCCTGAAACACTTACTGCAGGGAAATGAATGCATAGTGTTTAACTTACTTTCCAAATTTAAGTTTGAGTCGATAGTTCACAAGTATGTTTCTTAAATAGCAATTCCACTTACAAATATATTTTATGTTCCAATTTGTCTCGGGTAGAAAGATACATTAAACAAAGAATTGTTTATTTCATCATTAAGATTTGGTATAATTTTTTTTAAAAAATGGCCAACTCCAGACAATAAGGCACTACATTTTTATAAAAATAATTAATTTTTTCACACAATCATTTTACATTGGCAATATGCAAATAATTTGTGAGAGTAGCATAGATAAATAAAACCAAAGTAGTAATTATTTAGAGAATATCCTTAAAAGGCAGACTTTATTTTCATTTATTCTTTTATTTTTTAAAGAGTATTTCTAGATTTCAAGTAAACACACGAAATAACAATTTTCTGTGTATTAAATGTTAATCAGTTCCAAATTATGAACTACAACTTAAATGTGGAATATTCTGTTCACCTGTAGGTTACTGGTCATAAAACTGAGAAAATCAACTTGTGTAAGTTACATTAATTATAACTCACAGACATTATTCTTTGTGCCAAGTTTGTAATTGAGACCGTTTATTTTCCAGGAATTGCAAGCGCAGCTGTGGGCTATAACCAAGAGGAGTCATCTTTGCATTTTTCATTGTTGCTTGGTAATTGCCTAATTTTTTCTTTGATATTCCCTCAGATAAGAATTCCAATTACAAATATGATGTTTTCATTCCATTCTCTATAATAATCCTAAATTCACTGTTTTAAAATGTTTAACCTGTGGGCACGTTTTCTTCCATGTAATTCATAGTAATAGAATGCATTTACTGAGAGAAGGCAAAGACATAACATCCTAATAAACATCCAGTCTGACTTCTCTGACTTTAGAAGCAGAAACAGATACAGACTTCATTATTGACAGATGATTGATGTAATTATCACTATATATAATTCATTTTATCAAACTAAAAGGTACCTCAAATTCTCTTTATTTTATGTATTAGCTCTGAACAACATTTTTGTAAGCATAGCATACAGGCTTACAGGAAAGAAATGTGGAATGCCCTTGTCCCCTTAAAAAAAGTTAACTTTTTAAAATAAACACTTATGTGGAAATATTTATTCATATTTTTAATCAAGAAGAGTGTTGATTTCATTTTCAATGTGCTGTATAATTTCCTCTGTGGGCACTACTAAATTACAGTTTACAGGGTTTAAATACATCCTCAAAAATCGCAGCTAATTTGGCCAGTGTAATAATTGTGCATTTCTCTAATGAGATTTCTTCTGTAACAGGCATGAGCTTTAAGCTGTATGCAGAGATTGTACAGGTCTTTGGGACATCTTGTGGGGAGAGGCATGTAGCAAATTTTATCCATTCTGAGGAAAATGGAATTCTTGGTGACAAGTGTAGACTGTAGCAGAAGTGATGCTCTTTGTTCACTGGATTGTTTTAATTTTCCTCTTTGGAATAAAAAATACATTTCTATTTTTTTCTTGCATTTATGTGGGGACCAGAACATTTATCTAACCAACAAAAACTGGAAGAAAGTGATATATTAATAGTTCATTTCAGGCCTAAACCCTAAAATCTCCTGCATTGTGTTCCTGTTTTGCTCTGTGTATGTGTGTGCATACGCATGCTGTCCTTACCATTTATACATAATTTGCCATATATATGAATGAAAGGCTCAAGAAAAACTCATACTGAATTTTCCGATGCAGTAACCACATGCAGCATGTACCTATTGAGAAGTTAAGTGTGCCTAGTTCACCAGAGGAACTTAATTTTTAATTTTCATTAATTTAAACCTAAAAAGCTACATGTGGCTAATAGCTACTATATCAGATAACACAGCTCTAGAAGTCGGTGGTGTTGAAGTTTGGAAGAAGCCAGGATCTTCAAACATCACATATTTAACAAGTTTAACATTAAGAATGTTACCCACTGAACACTATCATGAGACTGTGTTGAAAAAAATAAATCTACAATTTGTTAACGCAATGAAATGTTTTGATTCATTCTTACCAGAGTAACCAGAGTTAATCAGCATGACTAGTATAACAGAAATATCCTGTTTATATTAGTAATCTTAGAATTTGGCATAGTTTCCTGCACATATTTTGCTAACTAAATGAATTAGTGTTTTTATTCAATATACTCCATAGATATTAAAATAGCATTTGTTCAAAAATAATATATGACCTATAAAGCCATTTTAACTCTTATATGTGTATGCATATATATATGTATGTATATTTTCTCAATGTATCATGACATTGAGCATGACTATTTGTATTTTAAAGAATATTCATCTATAAGAATAGCACAGCTTAATTTTATTTTTATTCTGAATGTAGAGGTTTGGTTAAGTTGAACTGGTGAGAGATTTTTATGACCCTTCAGTAAGGCCATTCAGTGTCACAGAACCAAACTAAAATAATCATTTGGTGAGCTTTTCCTTGCCATTTCAAACGTTCCTTCCACGATGTCTGTTAATGATATATACATGATTTGTTATTTTAGAAAGGTTAGGTGTTTTTGTTAGTAAAACTCAAGGAGTGAAAAATTAAGGCATGTAAAAATTTTCTGGATAAGGGGAACCCATAGAGATGACAGTCTGCCAGTTGAATGAGTGTCTTCCAGTAGCACTGGTCTTTTCCTATTAATAACGAATTTAATGACACAAGTAACCACAACTAAGTGAATCCTTTTGTCTTTATATGAGATATTCCATCCATGTGGTGGGCATGTGGACAGTGAAGAGGTGATAGGTATTCTCCAGGAATATTTTCACTTTAACATTCCTATAGTACTTTCCCTCTGACAATACCTTCTTGGAGGCAGTATGTTCCTTTCATCTGATGATTACTTTTCTTTGATCATTTTAAATCAAAGTACACTCACTATGTCATAATCTAGAAATCTGGGAGTTATTCTAGCAATAGATCTGCAGCACATATACAGAAAATGATACGGAAATATGGAGAAGGCCTTCCACTGATAATTGCTCACTGTGATTTTTCCAGATAAATTCTGGCCCTATTCTGGAAGCTTTTCTTGAGACATAGCCTGATACACAATTTATGAAGCAAAAATATAGTTCATAAAAGTTCCCTAATTCATTAGTGTTGGAAGAATTTGTCTTATAGTAAATAGAGCAATGCTATGGAATTTTCTTTCTTTGCAACTCACGAATATAGTCCCATAAGAAAATTAATAGTAATGCTTTATTTTTAAATACATTTTAGATTTTTATCTATCTTATTTTTACTTTTGAATCAAGTTCTTTTTATTCTTCTTATACAGTTTATTTTTATTGTACCAAGTTGCTTTTGATTTTGAAGACATATGGATTTCTACTTCTATATTTTTTTTCTCCTCTGATTTATAAATTAGTTTACTTGGGTATAAAGGCTTTTATCCATAGGTTGGAGAAGCAGAATAAGGGGCATAAGCAGAAACGGTACCCATTAAAGATAGGTATGTATAGGAATTAGATTACAAGCGAGTAAGTAACTAATGGGAAAAGGGGCACATTCCACTTTATCAGGAGGGAACAGGAAGTTGGATGCCGAAGCAGACAGCTCTGTAGGATAGCTGGGTAGGGTTGGTAGGGTTTGTTAAGCGAACCCCATAATCTGACTGTCATGTGCAAAGTACTCTGCTAAAGAAGACAAAACATTCAGGACAAAATAATAGACAACATTGCCCCTGAAATAGTACTGAAAACTGTAGACAGCTGAAGATACACACTCAAGTAGTGATACCAATATTTAGTATGTTATAGGAGCCATGAAGTGGTCATTCAGGCTTTTCCAATCATACGAGTTTGACTACACCCTCCCCTGCTAATACCAAGGAGAGGACATTTTTATATTGGATACTTATGTCCAGGAAATATGCCATGTTAAAGCATAATTGATGTCCTCTTACAATATATTGCTGGCTCAAATTGCACATTTCTTTACTTGGAATGGAATGAGAACTGAAGAATTTACCTCCTTTCGTGACAGACTGTATTACAGTCAAGAGACTTTCCCTTAGAAAAATAAGTAAGGTTTAAGCCTGTTATCACTGAGTTTACTGAAACACATATAGCCTTAGCTTCAGGCAAAAGTCTATACAAATCAGTTTGATAAACCTAATTACCAATTTTTATAACACCTTTGGGCCACTTTGAAATAGAGTCCAAACAGCACACGGTGAATGGCTGACTTTCCCCAAAAGGCACTGGGACATTGATTTAATTGAACTTTTTCTGAACAAAGGGCAGCTTCAATTTTTCTCCGTCTTTTAAAATATAGAGAAAAGCAGAATTTAAACATGTCCTGATAGTTCTTCATTTCATCCCTTAAAGCCTCCAGTTTCTTATATTAGCATCTGTGGTATTATTAGCTAGAAGGTTAAGTGACTTTACATCACACTTTCTTTTTAACTTAATACTATTAGCTGTGAGATGGTCCAGCACCTCCAGCCCCTGGCTTATGGGAACATCCCCACAGCTTTCATACCGATGCGTTGCTGCACACCTATTGTGGGCCTGGTTGACCAGCTGTTCCAATGCCTAACTCAGCACCTGCTTAACACTCCCTACCCCTCGTTATCTACATTAATTTCAGATTAGTTTTGGTAAAACTAAATTATATTTATGACACTCTTTATGCTTTTATGTGTTATTTTAGCATACAAAAATTTCTTGGGACTATTTTTATAGCTCTTCACAGTCTCACTCCAGCTCCCAAATGTATCTATACCTGTTATTCAATATTAATTTAATCATTAAACTGAGCCATTTATAAATTTTTACTCAGAATAGAACTGTTGATATATAGTCTTTATTATTATAGGAAAGTAAACTTTATTGCAGTAGAATATCTATTTAGAAAACTATAAAAATCATTGTGTATACCTCGATGAATTTTCATAATCTGAATATAGTTGTTTAATCAGAAGCAAGATCAAAAAAACAGAACCTTAGGAGCACTCCAGAACCCCCCTTTATGACTCCTGCCAATTACTTAGCAGACCCCTGACCCCCAGGGTAACAGAATCCAGGCTACTAAAAGTCTGTCTCAACTTTACGCTGGAACCATACTGTATATACTTTTTTGTCTGCTTTCCATCAAAATTATGCTAGTGAGATTCATCCATGTTGTTGCTTATACTTGCACTTTTTTTTTTACTCTGTTAGGCTTGAATTCTAAGCTCTTTATTGCTTAAGATACACAATGTTTAAAATGCTATTTCCTGGTTCCAATTCCATTTACTGCCAACATCACTGTTGGAATTGCTGAATATTTCTGAAATCCTAGTTCAAAGGCTTCTTCTTCCATGATAAAGTCCTTGCCACTCTTCTTCCTTCCCTTCTGTTGGGAACCATAGGATAGTCTTTGATATACTAAATAAGCATGGAATATTTATAGTATTTCTGATATTGCACTCTATAATCTGCTCAGTTTCTTTTTTTCTTCCTTCCTCCTTTTCTACCTTCTCCTCCTCCTTCTGTACTACGCATTATAAATAAGATACTAGAGGGCCAGGTGGTGGCTTATACCTGTAATCCTAGCATTCTGGGAGACCAAGGCAGGAGGATTGCTTGAACTCAGGAATTCCAGACCAGCCTGAGTAAGCGTGAAACTCTGTCTCTGCTAAAAATAGAAAAATTAGCCGGGAGTGGTGGCTGCACCTGTAGCCCCAGCTACTTGGGAGGCTGAGGCAGGAGGATCCTTTGAGCCTGGCGGTTGGAGGTTACAGTGTTCTATGATGACATCACTGCACTCTGGCCTGGTCAACAGAGTGAGATGCTGTCTCAATAAGTAAATAAATAAATAAGATATTAGATACTAGGAGATAGAGGGGTGAAACAAGATAGACAAAGGCCTCTTGTTTACATTGCAGTTAATGATTATACAGCTATTTGTATTCTATCTTTTCCCACTTACGGGACTCCAGGTGCAGGATAAAAATAATAGTATCATCACTAAAGGCAAGCCATACCTTACACTACACCAAGGGAATATGGGCAAAAACATAATATTAGCAAGCACTCAGAAATTGTGACATTCTTTATCAATGAATCTCTATCTAGTCCTCATAGCCTTGTGGACATTCTTCATACTTTTTCACTGTTAAACAAAACCCAGCCCAAAGAGCCTTTGTAAATATTTTTATCAATTCATGGAGACAAGATGACTCCCCTACAACCACTTAAAATTCAGTTTAGATATCATGATCCATAGTGTTACACACATCAAAAGAATATGAAGGTTTTTATTATTCACATGATGAAACTTTCTGGAGGGTGCCAGAAAAGGTCCCAAAAAGGCCAGAAAATGGCATGCGAGGGAAGGGAAAGGAGCCTAGAGTGCTGGGTTTGTGGTGGTCAGGAGGTGGGGCTGGAGGGCTCATCCCCGCACACACCCTGGGGCCTGTATGGTTTGAACTTCTCGCCAGTATCAAAGCATCAAAGCGGGGAACACCTAGATTTTCTTATCAGCTTGCTCTGTGGGCAGAAGGGGAAATAGAAATGCTGGTGATTGAAATCTGTAAGCAGTCAAACATAAATGGCCAGACTCTATTTCAGTGAACTTGATGATTTTATCATAAGATTTCAAGAATTCATTAACTTTTTATGCCGCTGTTCTTTCTTTTCCACATCCCTACCAGAATTGTGGTCACATTGTTTACGGAAAGGATAAAAAGAGCATTTGGCTTCATGTTCCTGATGGATTAATCCTCTGGCATTGTCAGGAACGTCAGGAAAATTATCATGGAGAATAGAGATTATTAATCCAGAGAAATGGGGTAGGAGAGTTAAGAGAAATCTGTTGTGCTGTAATGAAGTGTTATTGGAACATCCAAATATCAACTCAGAATATAGCTGTTTGCAGAGACAATGGGCAGCTAATGCATTCAGGTTTTTATTTTCATGAGTTAATACAAATGAGTCTTTTGATTTTTAGCTAAGAGTGGAGGAACAAAGGTTTTTGGTGGTGATTTTTTTTTTCTATGTGCATCAGACTCTAGTGAGAAAAGATGGAGAAATAAATGATAGTAAAATTTCTATGCCATTGTCTTTACATTCCTGGCCTTGGTGAAAGTTTTGAATCTGTGGTGTGTCAGACAAATGTTTGACAACCATACTCCTCTCAAAAAAATGTATAAAGGATCCTGATTTGTGGTATACACTTGTTTTTTTCATGGTATAAGTATTCCCACCATGGTTTGATTTTAAGCAAGAAACAATATCTTTTAAATCATTAGGGATTAATACTTTGAGACAAAGAAGCTGACGAATGTTTCTGAGATTCTGTGTTTAAGTGGTGTTTCTTCAGGGCCTACGTACCAAAGGCTAACTCAGAGCGGAGACAGCTCTCCCTGTCTTCTGAGGACTTAGGAAAGCTATCAGTAGCCAACAGCTGTGCTGTACTTAGGCAGAAGCCACATGGAAACTCATCATGAGGATAGTGAAGCAGAAACCCATGATCTGGCCTCCTCCTGAGTGCCATAGAGACACAACCCCGCTGATTCCCAGAAATACTTAAAGATGTACAGGCAAGCATCTTTAGGTCTTGGGAAATCAAATTGAGGCAAAGAAAATATAATTTTAATATCAATTTTGAATTCACAGGCTGGTTAGGGGATGTTTTAATAAGAAAAACTACTAACGTTACTAAGGATTTAAAAAAACGTAGTTAAAAAAATGTAGATAAACTTTAGATTGAGAATATGAGTATAATCCTGATTATAATTAATAATACATGTTCTTGTATCATGTATAACATTAATAATATACAATAAGGATTATTAATTCTTTATATGTGATGGCTAAATCTGATATTTGATTTAAACTTGATGATATATGTATATTTTTTATAATTCATTCTATGTTTGTTGTGTGCCCATTTCCTCATGTAATCATGTGATCACTCATTATTTAAGTAAAGACAAGCAAACATCATTAAGTACAGTGACGTTCATCTTTTCTGTGCCATGAGCTAAGTCAGTTAGGGAGACAGTTTGGCTCTGAGCAATGGAAAAATTAACAAACAGTGGGTGAAATAATTAATGTGTACATTTTGTCTTACATGAAAAGACACCTGTTGAGAAGCCTTCCATGTTCAGTATATGAGCTCCTTTCATCTTCTACCATCATTTTTTGGGCAAGACTTTAAAATTTCAGGTTACAATATGGCTATTACACTTTTTTAAATAAAGCAATTCAAAATATTAAGGGGGTACAAACGTTTTTATTACATGGATACCTTTTATAATACTTAAGTCAGAGTTTTTATCTGTCCATAACCGAAATAGTGTTCATTGTACCCAATAGGTAAGTTTTTTACCCCTCCCCCTCTCACACTCTCCTGTTTTTGATTTCCAATGACCTTTACATCTCTTTCTACCCATGTGTGCCCATCGATTAGCTCCCAAATATCAGAGAGTATATGTGTGTTTCTTTTTCCATTCCTGAGATACTTCACTTAGTATAATGATCTCCAGTTCCAGCCAAGTTGCTGTAAAACACATTATTTCATTCCTTTTTATGGCTGACTAGTACTCATGATATATATGAGTAATACAGTTGCTCTGTTTTGTCCCGTTCCCCTGTAATTGTCACAGTTCAAGCTGGTGCTGGATGATCTTCATGCAAAATGGTGTGGTATTCCCAAGGCTGAGGGAGAACTTCTCCATAGATGCTGGCACTGCAGGGAATTGCTCTGCTCAGTTCTCCCCATGGAGGTGACAGTGGCAGCTGGGCGAAGCTATCTAGACAGTGATTGTGGGTGTTCAGGCTGTGAGCATTTGCTCCAGCTGGGTCCAGGTGTGATGGTGACTTGAGGCTTTCACGTCCCTGGTGCAGCCTTAGATGCAGGGGCAGTTCCCGCCTGGCAGCTGATGGAAGCCTCACCTCGGGGGTGGGACCAAGGGGCCCTACTGCCGTGCATAGCCATGAACATGCGGCTGGGGGGCTGGTGGCATCGCTGGAGCCTCATGGACAGAGCCATGGGGCCCTGCAGGAGCTGTGGAGCCTTGTGGGCAGAGCTGCAGGCTTGGTAGCAGTGCTGAAGCCTTCAAGGTATGGCCCCAGGGCCTGACAGCAGTGAAGAGCCTTGGACATGGGGAGAGTATGTGATGGGGGCACTAGAACTGCAGCACTCTGCAGCAGAGCTAGAGCCTGGGAGCAGGGCTTGGGGACCTACATCTGCTTTGGAGCCTCAGGTACACAGTCCCAGGGTCGCAAAGCAGCACTGGAGGCTCACAGGTGAGGTGTGGGGCTCAATAGCAATGGGGGAGCCTCGGGGGTGGAGCTGCTGGGTCCTGAAGCAGTGCCCTTCCTTCCTCCCTTCCTTCCCTCCTTCTTTCCTTCCTTTCTTCTTTCCTTTCTTTCTTTTTTTTTTTTTTAATCTGAGAAGGGAAAAACATCCCCAATAATCTGCCATCTCACTGACCAAAACTGTGAACACAAAACAATCCTAGGTTCAAAGGGAATTAGATGCTGGATGTTTGCTGCCCAGCCTCTATGGTAGAACCAAGCAAGGGGGAGGCTGTTGAGGGAGTTGATTTGCAGTATCTATCATGTCCATCTTATAGCAGTCATAGTTGTTTGCCTAGGTACACAACTTCTATGTACAGAAACAAATAAAAGAAAGCAGAAAATACTGGAGATGCAAACTGATCTAGCCAGGGCATTGTTATCATCACCACCAAGAACTAAATGCTACAGATCGCTCTGCTTACACTTCGAAGGTTAGCTTGAATGATGACAATCTGTGCTGTCACTGATGCCCATGCAAGACGTGAAATCTGTGGTGGAATAATTGGTATGTAGGAAAAATGCTGGGGAGCCACACAAACCTGAAAAATGCCCTAGCTACCAATTCCTTTGGGACTGTCAAGAAAGTCACGCACCCTCACAAGAAAAAATGCACAAATTCTCATCACAATTGTCTTTGATGTGAATCATAAAAATGCAGAATTTACTGTTCAATCTCAGAGCAGGTGTGTAAAAAGCTCCTTCTAAGATATGCTTTTCTTAAACATTTAGTGAGTATGGAGTAAACAGTATGAGGTAGCTCTGGTAAAAATGTCCTCCATCCTCCTACTTTCTAGCACCTTGAAATTCTGGGAAGCCTTCTTATTCTCTGTTCTCAAAAGATTTCTCAGATAAATTTTACATTTTTCCCATTATTTTGATACCTTAATCCATCTGTCTTTTACACATGGACTCTTTCCTATCTTATCTCTTAATGCATTGACTCTTCTACAAACCCAACATTTTTTGAGTGATGTTTCTAAGAAAACCATAGTTTATTCCTTCTTTTCTTCCCAAGACAAAGATGTAGAGAGGAGGCAAAGATGAAACACTACATGCTCTAGCAGGGAACTAAAACAAAGAGAATTCATGGGATTTTTACAATCTATTTATTCATCAGTATGTGTACCTACATCAAGAATTAATCATAGGATAAAAAAATGGTATTGAGGTTTAAATATATTCTATTATGCAATATTTTATGCATATGAAACAGTATGCATAGTATGCAAATTCTAAAACATAATAAGAAAATTTTACCCATTAGTGTATCATTCAGTTTAAGACCTGGAATATTAGTGATGAGGATGAGTTTGCATGCACCTGTGTGCTGCTCCCTTTCCCATTTTTCTGCCTTTTGTCAAATGTGGTTGTTTATCAGAAATTACCTCCCTATTACAGTTTAATCATAAATTATATATATTCCCAATCAATGTATTTTTTTATTGTGCTCATTTTTCACACTTTTATAAATGTTATCTTACTTTATGTAGTCATCCACAACTGGTCTTCCTCACATAGTACTGCAGTTTTAGGTTCAATAATATGTTTTAGATAACTGTTGTGTATTCACATTCCCTGATGTATAATAATCCATGGTATGAATATTATTCTATTAATACAGTTATCCATTATCTGACTAATAAATATTTGTTCATAAGTTTATTTCCTATTATGGGTAATGCTGCTATATATACTCTTGTATGTGTTCTGTACTTGCACAAAAATGTTTTTAAAATTTATTTATCAGTATGAAATAATTTGTATTTTTCCAACCTTATGAGATAATACAAAAATAGTTTTCAAATTGTTTTCATGAATTATAAACTTCCAATAGCCATGCATATGTTTGTATTATTTCTTATCTATGTTAACATTTGGTAATAAAAATTTTCTCAAATTTACAAATCTAGAGATGATAAAATTCTATGCTAATGTTTTCAAAATTTACATTTTTTCCAATACTAATAAGATTTAACATATTGAAATTCTTGTTTCCTTCTCTGTGCAATGGCAGTCTCTATCTTGAGACCACATTTTCCTGAATTGTTTAAGTTTTTCTTATTGACATGCAGCTTTTGTATATGTTGGATATAATTTTTTGAATGCTATACTTTCCAATTATCTTCTCTTAAATACTACTATATCTTTATACCATCAATAGGAGTTACCAATTGCAAAACAATCAAAATTGCTAATGGTCTTAATTTATTCATTTTGTGTGTTTTTGCAGAGTCCTTTTCTTTATGAAATTGAGATCACAAATATGTTCAACTATAATTTCTTCACTTGATCTTAGTTTTAAGCTTTTAGTTTATCTGGAATTGATTTTTTTTATGTAGTGTAAAGTAAGGATCCGATTTCATTTTCATCTCCTAATGGATATCTAAGCAATTGTTCTAGAATAATTATTTTAAAGATTTATAGTATTATCACTGCTATAAAGCAGTATCCATTACATCTTTTGCTCTCTTTTTGTAGTTTCTATAATGATCCGTATTTTACTTGATAAATCCATGAGGCAACACCACAACGTTAAGTACAATAACTTTGTAATGCATATTAATGCCTGGAAAGGTTAGTCATTTCAACGTTGTCTTCTTCAAACTATTTTGTGGTATTGACTTTTTTATGTAAATTTTAAAATTACTTTCTGGAATAATCCCACAAAGTTATCATGTGGATTTGCACTGGATCTACAAAATGACTTGGAGGGTATTAATATTTTACAATATTGAGTTATCCCAGTTAAAACATCTGGCTAACTCTTGTTGATTGCATCATAAAAGACAGAACACACATTTACCACACTACAACATTAGTAGAAGTGTTAAAGTAAATTTTAAAACTTGGTATGTTTCTGTTGCTTCTTTGTACATTAAGCAAAATTTTGCAAGAGAAATGTAAACAGACTAGACACGTACTGCCTGAAAATTGCAATGGATGCAGACAATTCTGCTAAAGCTGCTTATGGTCTACAATCTACTTTGATGGAGAATTTGGAAACTTAAAGACTTTTGGCTTCATATTACAAGATACAGCAGTTATAAGTTGTGACCCTAAAGTGTGAGTCTTATGGAAAGATAAATATTTGGCCCAAACTTCTTCTAAACACATCTCCTGTTATGATTTTTCTGCCCTGTGATAGAAGTAAATGCAGAATGAGCCAGCTCAGAAAGGGGCTTAAAGTCCCACCTAGCTGCATGTTTCATGTAGACACAATAAAGTGGAGAGGAAGAAGGGAGGAACACAGAACAGATAGCTAAATATAAGACAAAGCCCTCAGGGTTAAAAACTACATGTAGACAAGATCTGTAGCTACTTGTACATAGAAGTGAACAGAAACAAATAGACTATATTTTTACATGAATTAGGAATTATCTTACTGAAAATTGTGTTGTCAAGACAAAAAAACCTGACATGCACAACTTAAAATTGTTCAAGTCTTAAAGCACACACAGGAAGTAGCCTAAAAAGTTGTATATTGCCCACTGACAACTTATCTATGGATTCACAGCTCTAAGTAACTCTGAAAAATTGTAGGTATTATCTTTTCAAATATGGCTTCTCTTCCATAGTCTTTATTTTCTCTTTTATGAGATATGATTAGCTAATTTTGCATCTTCTCACTTCACCCTCCTTACCCGATAATATCTATTGGATCTTTTCATATTTAAATCTCTCTGTGCTTCATTTTAATTAGTCACTCAAACCTAACTTCTAGTCAGTTATAGTTATTTAGTGTATCTAATCTCCTCTAAATGTTTTGTTTCAGGACTTTTAAAAATTATTTTTGTTACTCTGTGTGTGTGTTTGTGTATGTGATATACTATTTATATACCTTCCAAATAACACAGGCCATTCTACAATCTTTTGTTCCTTTTTCATTTTTTGATACCTTCTTTTATTTCATATGCATTTCCTACATAATAATTTTATATTCCATATCTTATAATTGAAATATTTTAAATATTTGAGGGACTAAAACTGGCTGAGGATTTTTTTTTTTAATTTTAGTCTCTAATAAACAGTAATGAGATGAATATTTGCTTTCAGGGTTCTCCTATCTTTTACTTTTGCTTACTATCTTAGTGTTTTTGTTCTTATTTTGGTACTCTGCATGCCATTTTATTTTTGTAAATTTGCTTTTAGTTTTATTTTAGAGTCAGCTAGAGAAGCTTATAATATTCTAAACTATGCCTGTTACAATTTATGTAGTATCTACTTGTATTTTACTGTAATAACTCCTCAGAGTATCTGGTTCACTATACTACTACCAAGAGTGAATTGTTTTCTGCCTGATCATATTATAAGCCACCTAAATGGATTCATTTGATTATTTTATATAAATAACCTTGAAATGTGGTTAGCATAAATACGCAGAACACCTATTATGTTCCATAAACTCTCCTTGATGCCAACTATACAAAATTGATTTAAAAAGGTGTCCCATAATCTTTTGATCCTTATTCAGACATGATATCTACTAAGTTATGCAAGATGAATAAGTTATGGAGATCTAATATACAATAACGTGACTATATTTATCAATTCTTTACTGTACACTTGAAATCTGCTAAGAAGGTAAACCTTAAGGGTTCTCACCTCAAAAAAAAAAAAAGGAAAATAAAATGGTAACTATCTGAAATGATGGATATATTAATTAATTTTAATGTAGTGATTACTATACAATGTATATCAAATCAGATTGTACATCTTAAATATGTACAATTTTAAATTTTAAAATACACCTAAATAAAATGCAATAAACGATGTCTCACTACTTTCAACATTTAAAGTTCACCTGAAGTAACCAATATAAAATCAACCAACTAGCAAAATACAACATGAAATAAGATCAAATCAAATCAAATGTTAAAATAGCTGTTGTGACTCCAGTATTTTCTCTTGCTTGCAACCCAACACTCTGATATGTAGGGTTTAAAGAAGTCACAATAGAACTACAAGGAAAAGAAGACTTGTATCTGCCCATAAGAGCCAAGGGGTCTTCACAGGAGTAATACAGATTAAGAACAAATGAGAAAACAAATATAATTTGAAAGTCATCCCATCACCCAGATAAGAAAGGCAAAAAAATAAAAATAAAATTTTAAAAAAGTCATTTAGGAGTATGTGAACATATAAAGTTTCACAGGGAAAAGAGGTCATACACTAAAATATTTCTGTTTTATTACCTCATCACTGGGAAATTAGTAAAGAATTTGGGTTGCCAGTAAATGACAGTAGTGCCATGAATAATGGAAAACTAAAAGAGAGTTAGTAAAGCCAATAAAGAATAGTTTAAAATAAACCTGAAGAATATGAACAGCTTAGAAGTATTAATAGTAGGATCAAGGTGAATACAAGCAACAGATTATTAATAATTGATTAAATGTTGAACAGGGAAGGCTTATAGTATGATTTCCTGTTCAAAATCTTGGCAAGTAAATAAAGGAGGGTGTCATTCATCAAGATGAGAAATACAGGAGAAAGAGAAGCAGATTTTGGAAAGTTTTTAGTCTTAGATTGAATTAGAGACGATCATGAACATTCAGGAGTTGATATTTACTGTTTAGTTGAATATATAAAAATGCAATTTAGCATTAAGTGAGATAAAACTAGATGGGAGCTAACTGATTTTTTAAAAATTATTGCATAGAATTTTTTTGGAGAATGTATAAAATACAAAGTAAGAATGGACCAGAGTCTTGGACCAGTACTTACGGGATAGACAGTGAAAAACAAGGCTGCAGAGGAAAATTACAGTAAGATTATGGTCCCTCCTAGTCTTTGTGTGATCATTGTTATATGCTGTATATGTATACTCTCAAAATGTCTAGATTTATTTTAGATAAATATTTGTAGCCAAAATATGAATCTTTTTTTTTTCAAGTTGCCAAATTGTTCGTGTACTTCTATGAAATTGATAAAATGGAAGATGTTTTATCAGGCTATTTTAAGATGTTGTTTCATTGTGCTTAAAATTAATCAAGTAGTCTTTTGAACATTAAAGCAACGCCTGTGCTAGACCTCTGGATTTTGAAAAAGAGGTAAGAGTTTCTTAATGTTCTCAGTTTTGATTCTCATCCATTTTATCATTACTTCCCCTCC
>CM052450.1:4574723-4591069 GCA_028533085.1 Varecia variegata | reverse complement strand
AAAAAAAAAAAAAACAGTGCTTGGGGCACGCGGAAGTGCTCTGCTAGAATTGGCTAAAAAAAAAAAAAAAAAAAAAGAATAAAGTGAATTCATGGATTCACTTATACAACTGGGAAGTCAAGTGGTTCATAATTTTCAGGTGGATACAAGAACTCAAACAGAGTCACCAGAGTGGTCCCTCTAGTTGTGTCTCTCAAATTCCTTTTCATCTGTTCTGTGTTTTTTCTCGGGTAGGTATTTCAAATGTGGTGGCAAACTAGATTCCATGTACTCTATCCTTACAAACTATACTCTTGGAGGCAGGGGAACAAAATCTCTACTTCTGATGATTCCATGAAAAGGTAGAGGTAGGACTAAACTCTCTATAACTCCATTATGTGCATATCTCTGGAAAAATCTCCATGCCCATGAGGTAAGTGCCTCCTGGCTGCATATAGAAGAACAGTGTTTCTCCGTAGAAACCCTGTGCTTTTTCAGAAGAAAAAGTAACTCTCTAAAAATTTTGTTGCTGAAAGTATTATATCAACTATTAGACAAATACAGGATTCCATATACTGCAATAGTTTGAACTCCTCTGGAAAACAGTGATACATTCAGAATATCACATTTTAAGAGTATTGATAACTACAACAATTGCATGCCCAGAAGGGTAACTGAGATGGAAAATAAGTAACTAAAGTGCATGAGAAAAGGGAGGAATGTTTTGTCTTTCAAGTGTCTATGCGATTGCTATTAGCAATAAATAAAAGACTTTATTTAATATTTCTCTAGTTTATATTGCCTTGCATATTATTTAAACACTCAGTGAATTCCTCATAAATTAATGAAAGTGGTTCGTTTGCTACCATTCAAGTAGATAGATACATAGAGAGAGATTAAAAGTGATCCAAATAAAATTTAAGATGCAATATATAGGAACCTGGAAATTAACAAAAATAACTATTATTAAAAGAGATTTTTAATCACACATAAAAAATTTATTGCACATATCTAACAGCATAAGTGGAATACGTTATCTATTCCTGTCTTTAGATTGGTAAAACTCTTCAAAATAAGATGGACATATACGTGGCTTAGTGTATTCTGATTCAAATTCCAAAGATAAAAATGAATTCTGAATTTTGCCATATTCTGTTGATTTAGTGTACTGTAAAAGTCTCCACCATCCATTACACTTTATTTGCTAACTGCCTTAATGTAGCAATTAGAAGTCTATTAGAAATGTCCAGGAACAATAATACTTAAAGATCAATTAGGAACCCATGCTGCTAGAAAGATTAAATATTTACTAAAATAACAACAGCCTTGAAAGTAATGGTTCCAACTTCATTACATGAATACATTTTTTGAGCTGCTATTTTCTGCCTCACTTCACTGTAATTGCAAAATGTAATAGTAGCAGTAAACGTTTCAGACTAAAGTACATAAAAGGCACAAAGCTTTTAGGTCATAATGACACTTGTTTAGATATTGTACAAAGATTCACAAGTAGTTTTTGGTACAAGTACATAACAGTCTAATTGAAAAGAAAACTTTGTAATTATATTATTTAAGACTAATTGTATTTAATTTAATTGATGGAAAATAAAACTACTAAGTGTATTTCTTATAGGGAAAAAAAAACAAAATTAAAATATTTTGAACTACACAGTATGCCTTGGCAATATACGTGGTAACAATAAAGTCAGTTATATGAAAATTCAGTCAAAAGTTTCTAAGAAAGTTGTTTCAACTTTTTCACCACTGTAAATGTTGCTTCTATAAAAAGTTCTATCTATAAAGTTTGTACATATTTTGATTTATTGCATAGGTTATGAGGAGGCATTGAGTAGTTTTTAACAGTGGGTTCTAGATGTTTTATATTTATACTTCTGAGAGTGAGTTTTGTCTACATTTAGCTGAACTGTTCCATCAATATTCTCAGAATAAGGAAACAAAAATCACCATGTATGTAGTTGGATTGAAGAGTTACTCAACTGATATCCATTCCTGTATACCAAGTTGAGCTCCTTAATAAATAAATAAGTTGAAAAGAAAGAAAGGAAGGAAGGAAGAGAGAGCAAGAGAGAAGAAAGAATTCAGAAGGAAAGAAGAGAAGGAAGGAAGGAAGGAAGGAAGGAGGACAGGAAGGGAGGGGAGGGGAGAGGAGAGAGGAAGGAAGGACTATATGTAGGAATATATATGTGGGAATCTAATACTGAATAGTTATTTGGGCAGAGACACATCCTAGAAGGAGAATGTAGGCCCATTTGCTACAGTGAAGCCCAGTAGGAAGGCTCAAAAAGACTCCAAATGAAGTAGGAATTATGTTTATCTTTCAGGGATGAAAAAAGTACAACAGTCACTTGAATAAAGAGCCCTAAAGCAGAGAGTTGCCTCACAGAAACTGTACCTTTGAAAAGAGTAACTATATTATTATTATTAATATCAGGATAATATATAGCAAGTGTCTTATAAATTGTGAAATACATTTTTTAGCTAAAAAGGATTTATTTAAAATGAAACAAACATGTTTAGTTGGAATATTCTAGAATTTATACATGTGTATATATCAGATTTTCTATTTTATAAATTTTATTTATAACTTTTTTTAGGAAAGTTGGTTAAAAGTAATATTCATATAGAAAATAACATGGAATTGTAAATTATTTGTGTAATTATGAACAAGAAAATAATATTCCAGGTCACATTTTTCTATTAAACTATAAAAATATTAGAAATAAGATATTTATCACCATTTCATCTTTGCACATTTCAACATATATTTATGCTACATATATTTCAATATATATTTAAACCCTAAATTTCTTACAAAATATTACTAATCTGTAATAACATGCTCACACATACATTAGAAAAGCCTGACCCTGAAGTTAATAATAAAGTGCTCATTTAAGTAGAAACTAAATTTTGAAGACAAAAAATAATTAGTACCTGTGTCAGTCAAGGTTCTCCAGAGAAACATAACCAATAGGGTAAATATAGATTTATAAGGGAGATTTAATATGGGAATTGGCTCGTACAATTATGGAGGCCAAGAAACCATGCTCTCTGCCTTCTGCAAGCTGGACAGCCGGGAAAGCTGGTGATGCAATTCAGGTCAAGTCTGAAGGGCTGAGAACCAGCAACTGGATGCCCCAGCTCTAAAAACATACAAATTTACCCTTCCTCTACATTTTTGTTCTATTCAGGCACTCAATGGATTGAATGATGTCCACTGACTCAAATGCTGATCTCTTTTGGAAACATCCTCACAGACACACCTAGAAATAATATTTTAGCACCTATCTGGGCATCTCTTAGCTCAATCAAGTTGTAATCATCACAGTACACTTTCATATTCCATATACAAATTAATTTAATCTGAATTAAAAGTCAAAATTGGAAATAAAAACTATTAACATAGTAAGAGAATATATATAATATTTTAACAATCTCTCAGTAGAGAAAATTGTCTTAAGAAAATAGACCCAGAAGTTATGAACAAGCAAATAATAAAGCTACCTATGAATATGTTCATTTCCATTTATTAAAAATATTTATAGAAAAAAACAAAAATATAACCTGTGAAAAATATTTTAAAACCAATCAAAATTCAAGATATTCTATTATTTTCTCAAATGACATTTCAGTGTCTTCTCTGAAATGTGAAATACCAGCAAAATGAGCGATACATTTCATTTAGTAGATTTTTTAAAATGTAATCTGTCATAGTTTCCCCAATCTATTTCTTTTCTCAGAGTCAAAAATCAGAGAGTCCTCCTATATTCCATCCTGTCTTCAATACTCATGTCTAAATCACCAGCTGTACTGAATCTCTTCACCTCTGCTGTGTCATCATTGCATTGAACCATTTTCTGATATCTACCACTCAACCATTCCAACAGCCTGGACTGTGAGTTCATGCATGCACTCCTGGAACCTCAAGCTATTCTTTACTAGCAACTGCCAGAATGATCTTGTTAAAATGCAAATCAGAAAGAGACAGAAAGGAGTTTAATTTGGGCAGAAAATATATAACTATGTTAAGTAAAATACAGGGAAAGTTTGAACTGAAGAGACATCTGTGTTTGAACATTATGAATGAGCCTTTATAGTAGAAATAGTTTGAAATCTAAAGATAAAACTTTGTTGCTTCATCTTTAGATCTCGGATGTGCTTTAGATTTTTTTTTTTCTTTTTTTTCTCCTCAAGCATCTGGGTATTAAATCACTGTTGGCAATGGATATGAATAAGTAGACAAGAAAACAGTTTCAAATTCTTTTATCCCTCTGTTCTTCCCAAACAGTGAAATAATTTACATTTCTGTAATAAAATTGTGTTCGACATGTGTTACTCCAGTAATAGTAGTAGGCTATATTAGAAAAATGAGAAATAATGGTTGAATTAATGAGCAATTTTTGTGGCTTTTATGCTGATTTTTTAGTCTTTACAGAACCTTAACAGATTGTAAAAGAATCTCTTGATTCAGCTTTTCCCCAACTTTTTTATTGAGTTCTTTCTAGCTCAGTAAATAGCAACACTATACAACCAGTCACTCAGGCCAAAAATCTGGGAGTAGCTCTTACTTTATCTTCTTCTCATACCACATATCTAAGCCAGTCTTTCAAATTGTGGGCATCACTTAATAACTCTAGTGAACACCGTAGCTCACAACACTATCACATTCCCACCCAGCCCTCCCCAAGCCAGGCGCTGGGCCTGGGATGGAGCCAACAGGTCAACTGAGTTATCTCCTGCAGCACAAAGAACAAAGGACATTGTTCCTGCCACTTCCAACCACCTGCCCAGGCAGAGATGCAGATTTCAGTTCCCAGAAAGAGTGGGGGAAGTTTTTAAAGAGACAGAAAATATATTTTGATTTTTTTTTTTTTTTTAAGCCGTTGCCTCTGTTACATATTCCCCACTCTCAATTATGGGCTTCCATATCTAAGGGAGGAGGGGTGACTACTCTGTTACAATGTAATTGTTCTTCAATTGTTCAAAGAGATTCATAAGATTCTATTTTATATATTAATATTTTTAAAACTTGTTCCTGTTGAATATTTTATAAATAGTGAATCAGAATTTATTGTATACTATTTGATTTGGCATATAGTGGTTTATGAAAAGTAGACTAAACACTTTTTTTCAATTCTATTATGTTTTGTTCAGAAAGGGTTCATGGAGCATGGAAATAATATAATCCTTGAAAGTCATATTAATTCTTGCTTATAAAACTATCTTGGTTTATTTAGTTCCTTTTTTGGAAGGAGTCATTGATATCTTTTCAAGTTCTTACATTGATTTTCTAACTATGTCTTTAAGCAATAGTAGTAATTAATACTATCCAGAGAGGTGTATTTTAGGTTTATTAAATTAAATAAGCAGGAAGCCATTGTCCTGAGGCCGTCTCTATATTTTGAATTCCTACATAATAAAATGGCAACTTAACTTAGTTCATAAACAAACCAAAACCTAATTTAGGATTATAATACCCAAGTTCCAGCCAATCAGAAGCAGCCAGGTTTAGCCAATAACAGGCAGCCAACTCATCACACCATACCAAAATAAGGCAATTGCTCCATTGCATCATGATCATATAAGGCAGATGCCTACTTGTATCCAGTCAGGTGATTTCTCCACTTTGCTTCTATTTCCAGCCTAAAAGCTCACTGTTTATGAATTATTTTTTTAATCAAATAAACTCTGCTAAATTTAATATCTCTATAGTTTTTTTTAATTTTATAGATTAAATGATTAATCTATGAAATTATAAGTTTAAAAAAGGCTGTAATAGATTATAGACGTCTCTACAACGTATAAACCATGGAAATATAATTTGTTTAAATTGTCTTTATTATTATAGGAAATAAAATTATATAATATCTATTATGATAGACATAAATATATATAAGAGGTATGATTTTATATCTTAGTGCATATAAATGTATAAATCATATATGTAAAATGGATATAGATATGAAAATGTATTATATTTTGATAGATCATATGCTAGACATATATATTAGAAGCATAATTATATGTTTACAAAGAGTATAAATTTCTCTATATTATATATACACATATATATATGGACACAAAGACTCTCTGTAAATGACTAACTGAAGCATGTTGATGCTATAGAAATACATAATAGATGATTTCCTTAAAGTATATAATTGAATGAAACTGTAATTGTATAATAAATTCAGTTCACATGTGTCGGATCTGAATGATTGGATCATAATATATACTGAAGTTTGAATTTGAAACATTCTGAGGAACTGAATATTCATATATCACAGATATATGAATTGAGAATTACTTAATTCAAAGCTAATTTATGTATGTATTGAGGATTGGTTAATTTATCATGTGCTTTTGCTTTATTTTAAATGATTTTTTTTCATTGGAATGCAGTAGAATATCTAAAAATTCTCAGGAATAGACTAATGGATTATTTAGAACTCATATTTAAAACAGAATATAATTTTGATATAGAGACACAGACTTAAATTAAGAATTAAATTAAGTTGTCCACCTAAATAAAATAAGTTGTTGTTATTGTGAGCATATTTACGGTACTACTTTACATGTGTTTTGACTATTTTATTCATTGATAGAGCTGGCAATGCAAGTTACTTTGGTTGTTAAACACATTGTTATGTTTTATGGAATTAATTAGCCATTTATGCTTGGTAAGTGTTTGAAAAGCTTATAAGTATGGAAGGCTACTCAATATTGTTTCCATCCTAGTGGAAAATATTACATAGGGAAATGTGGAAGAGTATTCACTTTTTGGTCACTATAGGTCAATAAATATTAGAGTGAGTGGAAAAGAGAGAATTATGATGTTTGCCTAAGACATTACAATGCTAATCATTTTTAAATAGTCATCCTAAATTAAAGAGGAAAGCTAACATTGTATAATTTATAAATTAATCCAGTTTCTAAAGTTAAACTTACAGTGTTACTGAAAATTCAGTACTTGTCCCTGCAGCCAAATGAAGAACAAGGACAAGCAGTTTAAGGGAAAGAAAATATAAATTTATTAATTTGCCAGCAAATGAAGAGGATCCCAGACTCTTGTTTTAGAGTACCATTGTCCTTCCTTTTAGTAGAAATACAGGGATTTTAAAAGGGGGTTTTCAGCGTTGGGCTATTGCTGTTCAACTACAGCATCTCCAGTGAAGATTATCTCTTATGACCTCTGTTCTGTAGAGCCACCTCCCGTGGTTTAAGATACTAGAAACGAAGAACAAAGAACATTCCTCTGCCCTTCTGATTACTGGTCTGGAGCAGGGATGCAGGTTTTAATTCCCAGAAAGAGTGGGGGGGGTGGGTAAAAGAGACAGCTCGTAAAACATTTTACTCTCTTTTAGGCTTTTACCTCTCTTACATATTTCCCAGTCTCAATTTTACCCTTCCAAATCTATGGGAAAGAGGGCAACATGGTCATCAAGCTACTTCCTGCTGAATTGGGGTGATGTTTTAGATGGAAGATTTGTACTTATTTATGCCATTGCAAAGCTTTGGCAGTAGATTTACAAAAAATAAAAATACAGTATTCGATGTATTACCAGGCGAAAAGGGGCTTAAGCAACAACTACAACTGTGAGGATTGACAAGGAAAATGGAAGAGGATACCTGAGAAGAAAGATTTTACCCCACTTCGTATCTGAGACACCAGTAGGACTGTGGGTCCTTACTGTCACTTGCGCACAATGTCTGATACAAGCCTGGGTAAGAAATAAACATGGGACCTCTGAGTACGGAGCTATTAGTCATGCCCTGAGAGACTGGCTTCTGCAAATTTGGAAATCATATACAGGAATACTTGCACGGAATGAAGTTTAGGATGACAAACCCAGCAGTGAGATAGATCAACACAAGAGGCGATGGCCCAAGAAATCCTAACTAAGGAGCTGTCTCTCCATCCTATAGACAGAACAAATAACCGAAGAAAGGTTACTGAAAATATCAACATTTTTATAAGCTTCCTTCTAGGGGCTACCCTTATCCAGAGGAGGGCAAGCAGCAACACCCTATTCCACTTCAGATGGGTTTCCTGCATCAATTTTGCTTAAACTTGCTGAGTTACCTCTGGTATAAAGGAGGGTCCATTGTCACTCTGCATGTAGGAAGGGAGCCTATACTTCAGAGTGGGTTCCTTCAGAATGATTCTGGTAACTTCAGAAGCTTCCTCCATTCTAGTAGGATAAACCTCTACCCAGCCTTAAAAGTCATCTACTAATACCAGTTTCCAATCATTGAAAGTGTGGGCTCTCACATGCTGGGTTCCTTGCACAGCAGGTTGCTTTTCTGTCTTTGTAGTATTTCAAGCACATAAATAGTTTGTTGCAAACGGGGTCCCCTTAAATGAGGTCCCACCAAATTCATTATGGCATCACACCCATAATATGTGTATTCATGTAGGTCCCTCATAAGAGGCAAAACCAAGACTTTGGGTAGGAGAATGAGTCCATGAGAACTCTGTCTCCCCTTTGTTGTGCCATCCCAAATGTCAGATCCCAGTCTTCAGTTTTAAAGGGGAGTTATTTTGATCTGAATCTAACTGGGGTATCAAGGCCCCAAGGAACAGATAACCTTTAGTGGTCTCGTTAGCAGCTCTGCCAGTGGCCAGATTTCTTTTTGCAATATAAGTGTCTCCCTTTTTGGTGACCAGGACAGTGCACAATTGTCACAGGCTTGGGCTCAGACATAGCCTGTAGCAGGGTCATTATTTCAGTGGCATACGTAATATCTGTATTTCCTGCCATCAGGAGCCCCCTTTCCTTCCAAATGGCACCATGAGCATGCATAATCCTAAAAAACATATTTAGAGTTCATATAAATGTTTATTTTTTCCTCTGGATAACTGAAGAGCTCTGGTTATCTCAATAAGCTCAGCTTTCTGGGCCGAAGTCTCAGGTGGCAGTGCCACTGTTTCTAATATATACTGTTCCTTGACCACGGCATATCCATCCCTTCCAAAGTTGGTCCAAACTCCCCTGCTGCTTCCACCAAGGGTAGGAGCCAAGCCACCCTTCCCCCTGGTGGAGGTAGACACGGTGCCATCTCCCCCTTTGTAGGATCCCCTTCATGCCTCCCTGTGTATGAGGGCAGCTCAGAACAGGTGGGAACCTGAGGAGGATCTTTTAACACCACAGTCTTACTTGGGTCCAAACATCCCTTGCACCACTGAGGACTTTCCCATAAATAAAAGAAAGCCTATACATATGGTACTTTGGCCCATTTTCCTTCTCTTTTGCAAAAGATCCCCAATTTTAAGATGGTGGGGTGATTTAGACTCCCCTGTGGCAACCACTGTTCTCCACTGTCCGGCTTGTACTGTGGTCAGGTGGTTGTACAGATGATGATTAAGCATGTCTTCTTCAGAGTGTCTGGATCAAATTTGTCCCAGTTTGAGAGAACGCACCCAAAAGAAGTATTAGGAGGGATCTTTGATCCCTGTGCAACCATTTAGAAAATAAGAAGGGAGATTTTTTAAAAAGGTGGGGAAGGGAGAGACTTTGCCATCAGGGATCCATTAGAGCTGGGTGTCCCTAGGTAATGACCCAGGCTATCAGGCTGAGGAACCAGTCCAGGTGTTTCCTTTCTGATTCATAGGAAGAGGGGCTGTGTATGACCCCTCAAACCTAAGAACCTCTTATTTTTTTTTAAGTGACAGGATAACAGTGTCTATTGGTATAATGACCTGGTCATTTGTATATGTACCACAATAAGGAAGGCACTTCCTGGGACAGAGTGAAAGAAGCAGCTTGAAGGTTAAGGAGAAAGGCCTAATAAAACCAAGGGTGCCAAACTGTGTCCTGCATAGGAGAAACGTGGCAGGATAGACACAGAAGTGATGACTTAAGATAACCCAGGTCTGCTCATGTACAGGCATGTCCCCAGGCTGTATAAACCCTTGGGTCCTAAAAGGACCCTACAAAGTAGGCATTGACCAAGTCCCCCTGTTCTTATTGCCAGGTGTACACGTTCACTCCAAGTGAGTGAACCAGGCACCAGATGGCTTAGTGCCAACAAAACCAGGGGGAGGAAACATTGTTTAGCCTTAACACTGGAAGGGGCTATAAGCACCCCATCAGATCAGAAAGAAAAATACATTGTTAAAACCAACAGGAAGCCCAGAAGCACAAGAGTTATAGGGAAGAGCCCTCTTCCCTAAAGTGAAACAAAATGAAGGTTCTCTCCCCTGTACATCCCCAAACTCCTTATCACACACCTGGGTGTAGCTGAGAACTCAACCATGCGGTCTGAAAAATGGTGAGGGTGGGCAAGAGCACCAGCGCACCCTCAAGCACCGGCCGCAAGGAGGGAAGATCTGAAGGAAGAGCATTTTCATGAAAAAAGGCCAGCTGGCTTAACTAGAGAGAATGATCTGTGTCATGGCACCAAGATGTCAAGTTGGAAGTTTGTTCTTGGTTCTTGGTGTGCTCTTGACCGAAGAATGACCAGACACAGCAATTGCAAAGCCAGCATGAAATGAAGTTTATTGAGGAAGAGCAAGATAGGTTTATAGAGCAAGAGCAAGATACATTCACCACAGACTGTGAATGGGCCCCAGTAACAAGAGGCCCTGGTGGTTATGGTTTGGGGTCCTGTTTTACATTGTCTGGATTGGGCTTTCCTCATGGTTCCAGTGTCACCATTTAACCACTTTGATGGACGCTTACTTAGGTTACTCTAGGTCATTTTCCAGACTCCATTGTTCCTGGGCTGTCTGGCCCATGGGATGGGGAACTCCCTGCAGCACCAAGGGGGGGCACCTGCTTTTGTACCTAGGACAACCAGAGGTCCCTCACTATCTACCTAACACTTCACCAAACTGTAGGGAACAAAGGCCCTTGACCCTATAAATGTTCACTGAAAAAATCACTGGCATGAGGCAGATTGATTAATAGGAGGAAAAGCATACACATTTATTTAATGTGTATTCATGAGACCCCTCAGAATGAAGATTTAACTTTCCAGTGGGGGTTAGAAGCTTATATGCCTTTCTGGTAAAATGAGTTATGGGCAGGGGGAAAGAATTCTGCTGAGGGCAATAAAGAATTGCTAGGGAGGATGAATGGGTGGAGAGCAAAGATTAATTTATAAACAGCTCTCTTTGGAATTTGAATAAGTCTGAGAGGGGACATTATCTTCTTAAAGAGTCTGTTCAGGTGTGGTCATATTCCTGGTCTTACAGAGGGCAGAAAAGAGCAATTATTTTCCTAAGTGTATTTGGATCTTAGGAAGATAAAAAACTGTAACTTTTTTTTGAGAGCTCATGGTGGTGGGGGGAAGGCCAGAGAGACCTTGAGGCTTCTTTGGTCAGTGAAACATGCCAAAATGCCATATTTTGAGGTAAAATATTTCTTATTTCCTTCAAGTATAAAATACAGCCACCTAGAATTCTATGAGAAAGCAAGAATGAATATTGTAAAGCCTTAAAGATATTAACATGTGTTTTCTTCAAAATAAGCTATACTGAAAATCAAATAAAGACAAAATTGAACAGTAAAATATAAAAATTTAATCATACAAAATAAGGCCAGAAAGATTAAACAAAGAAAAAAAATGAGATAGGACAAATATAATAGAAAAAACACTATAGCAGAATTAAACCTAAGGAGAGCTTAACTTTCAGCAGGTATTTTTATTCTGAGATTGGATGTGGCATTCTTTATATTTATTCTGCCTGATATATGACTTGATTTGTACAATCTGTTTTGGAAATTTCATCCTCATTATCTTTTCATTGATTGATTCTGTCCTATTCTAAATTGTCTACTCTGCAAAAGTAATTACATTTTTGGCAGTTCTTTCATTTTGTTTGGTATATCTCATGTGATTTCTTGGGTATTTTCCATAAAGTTGCCTCTCTGGTCTTCAGTCTGAATATTTTAAGTCTATTATTCAATTCATGATTTTCATCTCATCTGCTAGTAAATCTATTGCAGTCATAATTTTAGTTATTAGAATTTAATAATTTCTATTTGTTTTGATGTTATAATTTCTGCCAATATATTCTTTTTTCTTAAGTCCTTGGATTTATTTATCATAGTTGTTTTAAAGTCCATATCTGAAAATTCCTTTTTAATATATCTCCTAGCACTTTATACTTTGATTTTTAAAAGTTTTTTTATTCTTTCAAAACTGGTTGTTGCTTAACTAAATGATGAATCTTATTTATGAAAAAAATAAAATTTGAGACTCTGGTTGTCATCTTTCTTCAGAGAAAATTCATGGTTCCGCGGGGCAGGCAGTTATTCTTTGTGTATTAGCCGTCTCATATCACTTTTCCCAGTTGGAGACTAAGGTGATATGTAGTCTGTCTTCAGTCCTTGAGAGCGTGTTCTGTTTGTGCTTCATCCTTCATCCCAATGTGGACCCCTCAGGGTCCCAATCAATAGCTTGGAAAATTTACAAAGACTTCATTCCAAGTATCCCCTCAAAGTCTTAGGAGATGGCAGAAATCTTTGTTCAGCTTCTCAGTTTATTGCTACTACTCTCACTTTTTGAATTGGAAACCACTTCAAAGGGAAAAGACGTCCCAAACTCCCTTATAGCCATTCTGAATTTTCCTCCAATACATGTTCGCAACCCCTAAACTTAACATTTTCTTTGTAGTGTAGAGACCAAGGCCCTTGGTCCCATAAAGGTTCATTGAAAAATCACTAACATGAGGCAGATTGATTAATTGAAGAAAAAGGTATACACATTTTTACTTTAACATGTATACAAGGGAGCCTTCCTAATATACACTCAGCTCCTCAAAGAGGAACAGAAGTTTTTAAAGACTGAGGGCTTGAATCATGACCAAAGAGGGTTTTGGTGGCAAGATAGGGTATGGGAGGGAGAAAAGCAACTTGGCTAGCAAAGATGGTTTTGTTATTCAAACAAAGCCTCACAGGTAGCAGCCCTCAGAGAGAATAGATGAACATTTCTTGTCAGATCTTTAAAGGTGTCAGATTCTCAATTCATCTTTTCCAGGTTCCATAAGAAAAGCCATGGCTGCATTAATGGAGATTCTCTCCAGATAGAAATTTCCCCCAACAAAAGAGAGCTTTGCAGTGTAACTTCTATCTCTGAGAATTATAGCAGCCATCTCAAAATATGTCCAAGAAATATATTTTGGGGTAAAATATTTCTAACTTCTTTCAGTAGCTTTCCTTCACACATTAGATGTTTGTATGTTGACAAGATTTTAAAATCATTCTCAGAAAAAGAGTTTTACTGAAACTAGTCAAACATTTCCAGAAACAGAATAGGACCAAGGGTCAACAGCATCATGAGATTTTTAGAGATACCGTTCTTTCTTCTTGCCTTCTCAGCTTGTGACTATAAAATATTAGTTTTTTTTTGTATCCATATCTTTGATTTGAAAACTGATTAGCTATTAAAAAAAAAAACAAGAAAAAAAGACCTTGAAAGGTTAGAATAGGGGTTCACAGTATACCTGCAGAGAGTCGGATAGACTAGACTACCAAAAAATGCAAATATATATTCACATAAAATGTAATAAAAAGACTAAACATGAAGGATAGTTTCTCTAGGATTTGAAGACAAAATCATACAAAAATCAATAATTATAACATTAGCATTCATTCAATAGGCAGTGATTCATAACTAATTCATTTGTCCATCTCATCTATATTTCACTGATGTGCACAAATAGAAATATACAGTGTGTACTAAATAAATTATGGATATACTTTATGTTTAATATATGTAACCTTGGGATTTAACGTAATTTCTTGGAGATCCAACAATTCTGACTTTTATGATTTATAACATTTTTTATGTCCATGCAGCATTCCATGATTTATAACTTTTTAAAATTTTTTTTGTGGTCAGAATGTAGCTCTTATTACTCTCAAATGAGTTTTCCCCAGTAGAACCCAGAGACTGTAAATTTATGAACAAGTTTTGTGAAATTTCCTAGTCAGGGTGGTTGATTTGGTTTAGTCTGAGCCAAATGTGTGTGACTAGTCTGGAGTACGTGGCCTCAAGATGTCCTTTGAAAATATACCAATGGTACCTGCATTACAGTTTAGTTCTGCACATTCGTGGAGACAGGAATTACACATAAGACCTTAAGTTAACACATGTAGAGTACACATTGTTTGGCCCAAAGAGGTGGGGCATCTCAAGGCAGGACTTACAGGTTATAGGTGGGTTTAAAGATGCTCTGATTTGTAATTGATTAAAGGAATGAAGCATTGATTGTCTCAAGGTTAGGAATGTCTTAAGATAAGGACTCCTGTTAATCAGACACAAGGCATCAGACATTTACTAAAATTCAAGTGATCTGTTAAGTAAATTGATGGCCTACAGGTGTGGTTTAAGCTTTGTCTTCTATAAGCTTTGGCCTGTTAATGATTTAGTATCTTATTGTTACAAGAAATATCTCCAGACATGATGAGGCATGTTTGACCTCTCCTGTCACAGCAAGTAAATCAATTTTATGGTTTTTCTGGGGTCCCCTTGGCCAAGAAGGGGTCCATTCAGTCATCTGAGAGGCTTAAGATCTCATTTTATTGACACAGTTTTAATTTCTACAGATTTATGATGTCTTTACAACTCAAGGGCAAGTATCCTCATCATTCTAATCTTCAAAATGATCTTAGCACTTCTTTATCCTTTACTCTTTAATATTAATTTTGTCAAAGTTCATGAAAATCCCTACTTGTAGTTTTATTTGAATGGTATTAAATTTATAATTCAGAAGAAAAAAGAGAACAATTGTTCTCCTAAGTGGGTCTGGATCTTAGGCAGATAAGGAAACTTTAACTTTTTTTTTTTCTTTTTATTGGAAGAAACTATGGTGGAGGGATGAGAGAGACATTGAGGCTTCTTCAGTCAGTCTAGCGTGTCAAAATGCCACATTTTGGGTGTTGGCTTTTAAGCACAAGCAGTATCATATATATTAACTCTCAATAATCTTAAACCTAAGAAGTAAGAGATCTTGCATTGTGTGTCATATATAAGTATTTTATAGTTGAAAACCATGTGCATAAGTTTTAAGCAGATTTCCCTATAAATTTTTGTTTACTGGAAATGACCTAGATATTTAATGTGTCTACTGCTTAATTTAGCAAAACTTTAAGATTCCAAATTAGATTAAAATTTTATTTAGAAGCATATATCCCATTTACATTTACCTAATTTATTGATCTTGGCAACTTATTATATCCCAGTTATAATTTCAAGATATTTTCTGTTAACCATTTTTATAGCCTGCGAATATTAGATATACAGCAGAGATCAGGAAACAATCAAAATATAGTTTCAATTATTGCTTTTGAACTTTGAAAACAAATGAAAGTATTGTATTAATACTTGCTATTCTGAGCAATGAAAAATATTTCTTTTAGTTTTATAAATATAGTAGAAGTTCTAGAACGCATCCTGTTTAAAAATGTTAACTAATTAGATATTGCTACAATAGCAGCATCCCAGAGAATAAAATTAATTGATATGATATCATCTGACTATGAACTTACAGAAACCTTCAACACCAATCCTTAGCACCTCAAATAATGACACAAAGTTGTAACATGATTTTTTTTTTATCATGAAGATTGAGATTATTTTTAAAAACAATCTAAGTTGTCTTAAAACTTTCTCCAACCTGACTATAAATTTGAGTACATGTAATACTTTCAGAGTAAGACTGTTTTGAGATTGACTTTGGATTCTAATAACCATTTGTTTATCTTAAATTACTATACAAAAATAAACAGATTAGAGTTTTTGTTTTCTAGGCAAAAACTTTGCTATGGCAATATAGTGTACACATAACTGGCTAACTTGTAAAGAGTAGGACAAATAAAGAGTGAGCAAAACCCAAGGGAAAACTGAAGCCTCCAATTTAAGCTCTTGCAACTACAGCTCCTGGGAAGCTTTAAATCTCTCAGTACTGTTAATATCAGATGATAGGAAGAGTGAGTTAGAAACAGATTTTATGTGTACCTTTCTACAGACATTGAAGTCACTAGAAGAAACTGCATCTACAACTAGGATTAAGAGACCAAAACTGTTGATCATAAGTTTCTGTTTTTGTGTTCCTATTTACTTGCTGTTTTATTTATTCTAATTTATTGACATTTATTTTTGTTTAGGTACGTCTGCATTTTTACCTAAGTAAAAACCATAATGTTAAACACATGGATATTTTTGCTGATAGCTCAGGAGATTTAGCTGTTATCATAAGCCAATAATATTAGTCTTATTTATCAAAAATCACACAAATGTAGATCATTTTTTTTGGCTGGGCTTATAGTTTTATAATCTTTATATCAAACCCTAACACCTTAAGAACATAAAATGACCAGTAAACCCAGACAAAAATG
>CM052450.1:4525475-4574223 GCA_028533085.1 Varecia variegata | reverse complement strand
CTTTAAAATATGTTATGCCATTTTGAAAGAATTAAAAGAAAATAAAGGATGAAGGAAAAGATCCTTCCATAAGACTCTTTATGTCATAGACACTGTATTATGGCTCTTTAAATTGACAGTATCTAACATGGAGTATGGCAAGAATTTTTTCACTATTTCTTAGGGGAAGGGATATAGGTTTAATTTCTTAGAATAATCAGAATAGGGGAAAATGTCCAAATGGAAAGAAAACAGAATCAGTGAGAATATATATTATTAATTATAATTAATTAAAAAGTAACAGGTGAATCATTCAGTTGAAAAATTTTAACAGTTTTGTCGAAAAGTTATTAAAAGTATGAACTTTTTTGGTGAAAAGTTTCTTGGTGGAAATACATGAGATGAATTTTTAAGTATTTGAATCAATTGATTGATTCATAATTATTTGTGTGGTACTCTTGATCTCCCAAAATAACAGGAGAGAAACTGTGACTAGGAGAAAACTGAATTCATTGCAGTAAGGGAGAAAACCATCGGTCTCATTCTTAGCATCATCTCAGAAGGGAAAGTCAAAGGTGGGATAAACATAAGACTTTGTTGTCTGGTCAAGTAGTTTAAGGTGGACCTTTTCCAGGTGAAGAATTTCTTTGGATTTGTCTTTTGGCATTTGTTGATGTAACTAGTGATATTATTAGGATTGGACAAAGTAAAGCAAGGATCTTGAATGCATGTTGATGAGCAAACTGCTGCTTGGTAAGTGAGCTATTTATTGTCTTTGTTAAATTGATACGTTAGAATTTCTTTGAGTGAACAATGAAGTTATTTATTGGTTGATGGTTTTGTCTTTCCTGGGCATAAGTTTCCTGAAAGAAACAATGAAGTTATGCTGATGTGGGTGATCCTCAGTCCTATCAGTCATGTTGACAAAGACAGTTTCAATTATTACTAGCTACTGCAGGCATGATCTCGTTTTAGGCGCTTTTTTAATTAACTAATTTAATCCTCATCACAAATTTGTGGATTATATTCTATTCTTGCCCTTATTTTACAGATGAGCAAACTGAGTATCAGAAAGATTAAGTAACTGTCCAAGGTCAAACCACTACATAAACATTTATATGTGAATCTGTTAACAACATTCCTCCGTGAAGCAGAGAGGGTGGAAAGAGATGGGGAGATAGAAGGAAGGTTGAATAAGCGATCATTACATTCTATTGATTTTTCCTAATTTTAGTATTAAATAAATGTATAAAACATTGAAAATATAAAAATGAGAGCTGATATTAAAGTATTTTTTAAGTTTTTACCTCAAATGTTTGCCAGAATTACAGTGATCAAATTTTCTTTTTATTTCAAATACTAATATTTACAGAATCAATTGAAAATATGATTCATAAGAGAATTTTGCCAATATAGTGGCCTGTTCCATTTCTGTAAATGTTATTTTGAAAGTACATGGAAAATATGCCTTTAATATTTTTGTTTGTTAAATTATAAAAATAATTTATTTCTGCATGTTGATAAATGTCACAGGTGTTTAATAGGGCTATGCTTAATATCTTATTTTTGCAAATGTTATTTCAAATGGGTGGATTACTAGAACTAAAAACTGTGATCTGCTATTGCAAGAATTTAAAACTTGAATAAATAGAATGAATAAGTGTACATCTTACGTGCCAAAGGAATAAAAGGATGTCTGATACTATGCTGAAAAAGTGCTTAATCACATATAAATGATAAAATATAACTGAATTTTGTTTTCTAATCACAACAGATAATATTCTTGGAAAGGTCTCTGAGCATTATTTTATTGAATGTGGCTAAAATTTTATGATAGAAGTACATAGAGTTATAATCCATTGGTACAACTAGATTAAAATAGAATTTTGTGACCAAGTTAGACAGAAGGGGCT
Organism: Varecia variegata; assembly: GCA_028533085.1. Taxonomy (NCBI): domain Eukaryota; kingdom Metazoa; phylum Chordata; class Mammalia; order Primates; family Lemuridae; genus Varecia; species Varecia variegata. The sequence goes on along the minus strand of CM052450.1, from coordinate 4,572,331 downwards.
TTTACTCTGTAAGCGGAATAAGGCAATTTTAGGAAATAAAAAGAGACTAATCAGAAGGAATTTTAAAAGGCTCTTGGAGATTTTAAGGCATAACAAGAAGTCTAGGGTGCCTGAACTATAGAGTCCAAGCAAGAGGAGAAAAGTAGCCATCTAAGGATGGGTCAAAAAGATTCTCAAAATGTGGAGTTTGGACTGACGCTCCTTACAAAGGACTGCCTATGACTATATTTGAGCAAGGAGGTAAAATCATATTAGCCTTTTAGAAAGATTAAGATATTAGCAAACCCTGATATTGTGAAAAATTTTTTGTAGCACAGGAAATATCAAGGAGCTCACTTAGGAGACAACTGATGTTCTCATCAAGGGATGTTCAGTCTGAATGAGATTTGAAATCAAACTGGCCAGAGTTCTAATTATACCTTCGCCAACTATTGCTTATAAGGGACTTAATCACATTGGAAATTATGAGTGCTAGAGCATTATGTGAACTAATGCTTGAAAATCATTTAGTACAGCATCTGGCACCCAGTGAGCACCAAGATGTGATACTGCGTTGTCTCTGTGTGTAGGGGGAGGCACTGTGCACACATGCTCAGGAAAAATACAACACAGGGAATTCAAGAGTCAGTTCACAACTATAATCACCAATAATGATTATGTGGAGTAAATGGGAGACTGTGGTTTCCTAGACAGAAAAAATAGGTTTCAGAGAAAAGACATAATTTAGCTTTGGATATGTTGAGTTAGATGTGACAGCAGGAAAATTTATAATTAATCTGCAGAAGGCTTTGATGAGGGGTCAAGAGACCAATGATGGAACAAGATGAAACAGGGCACAAGAGTATGGACCTGCATGATGAACTATGAAATAGCATGTTGCTTACATGAATATGATGTTCCAACTTTTAGACTAAATAAAAAGAGGTACTCAAACAGCTTTAACTACTAGTCATTTTTGAAAATGCATGTGTAAAAGTAATGGATTAAAGTGGGAAAGTGTATAAAGCAGAGAATTTGCCACTCACATCAGTGTGGTATACCTAAATAGAAAAATACAAGACTGGATTCATAACATATTATTTCCACTAATGTTTAGCCAACAATAGCTAAAACAAAGAAATCTGATGTCTTAGCGTGTAGCTTATTTTAAAATATTTTTGATAATATACTGTTTTTCTTTCATGTAATATAATAAATCTAATAAAATACAGAATAGATTTGTATTTGAAAATTGTGAGGTTTTGCCCTACCATATTTGGATAGGAAAATGGATATCTCCACTGCTAAATTTCATTTTATCTTTTGTGTGTTTATTTCTTATTTATATAAAATGTTTCTTGATGTAAAAATTAATAAATTTTAATTAAAAACTCATGGAATATGCAAAAATAAAATTAGAATAATTTTATTGATGTGGTATTTAATATAGTTAATCTATTTTGGAATAATATTATCACCATTTTTATCCATTTAAAAATGTCTATTGAGAGCCTTCCAAGTCCTACGTATTATAATAGGATGATTAAAAATAATCAAACAAATAAATAAATAACAAAAATCATTGCTGTCATCAAAGAGTTAACCAATAAGACAGAGGACGTAAACCAACTTTGCTAAAGCAGAGACACTCATTGATTATTCTATTTAGTCTAATCATGAGTATAGCTACTATCTCAAATATAAGTGACTTATTATTTACTTTATAATATTTTAAGATTCAAAGAAATTGGATTAAGGGTTAAGGCACTGGAATTTGTGATCTTTTTTGTCTGCCAAAATATTTAAATAGGAAGAGACTTTGGTAAATTCTATATCACTGAAATACTAGGGATTTGCAAAGCATGACCAATAAGCAATATTTAACAAATGGAGTACACAGACTACTGATATGGTCTTGTGGTTTCCAAAGTAATCCTGAGGCAATTTGTAATTTCCACAGTGAAAAAAACAGGAAGTAAAACACTGGTTTTATATTTATCAAATCTAAAATACATAAACAGTCACTATTTCCACTCATTGAATTTCATTTACAGAAATCAGTAGAGCTCTAGAGATTGCATATGTGCTACAAGGACTGTGTTGACCATTTGTGTTGGTTAGCATATGTTGATAAACTGTGTTTCATCTCAGTTTATTGTTTTGTTACATCAATAATGTGCTACTATTGGTATTTGTTAAATATTCACTTTGTTGTTATTTTCATCTTGCATCAGAGCTCACATTCATAAAAATAAATCAATGGCTCAAAAATAGTTTAGAGAAGCATCATAGCAGTGATGAAATAGAAACAGAACTAGTACAATGTAGAATTTAATTGTAAATGTAAATAGTAAGGAGACTTTAGGAGTAAATTTATTTACCCTCATCTTTGTCATCTGAAAGCTCTAAAAGACTTCCTTGCCTACAGACAGCTCCCCAAGCCCTTGACAATCCCTGCATTCATTCAATACATGTCCATTCATATTCTTGACTCACTTTGTGCTATGAGAACTGAAGATATAGCATATTTGGGAAGCAGAGTCCTTAAAGTGGATGTTGACCCTACTATATGCCTTCCTAAACTACTCTTGTACCCTTTGAGACCTGAGGTAATTATTATTACTATTACTATTAACCTATTACTTAAGGACTCCTTGACAAGGGGCTTCTTATTTTCATTTCCAGCCCCTGTAAAGCCCTTTTACCTGGGGATGAGGTGAGGAAAGTAATGGAAGTGTTACCAATTAGTGTAAGATTTGCAAGCCATAAATAAAATTGTAAAAGCTAGATTCCTTTGGGTCCCAGACTTCAATAACATCCTCATTTCCACACCTTCCAATGCCACTCATTTTGCCATTGTTAACTTATGCTCAGATTTCTTCTGGATGCCCCTTCACCTGACCATTCTCCTTTATATGGGAAAATTAACAATATACTTGGATAGTCATGCACCAAAGATTTACAGATGACTCCAGTTATCTTGCTGGGTCCTTAAATGCAAATCCAGGGGATTTGGTCTTCCCTTGCAATTCTACCCTCATCCAATATGTAAATGACTTTCTTCTTTGTTCTAGAAAATTCAATGATCCTTTGCAAGGCACCCAATACTTACTTAAAAACTTTGGCTCTGAGCGGTCATAATGTATCAAGAGATAAAATTATCTTCCATCACCTACATTGGAAGAGCTAATGGACTAATAAAATTAAAGATTGGTAAAATGAAGAAAGAACTTAATATCCCATGATTTAAGGTTTTATTCCTTAGGTCCCCATATAAAATAAAAACTGACTGACACTTATGAAAATTATCTATTTTGCCTGGGCTCTTGAAGACTCTAACCTAGTCAATTCAGACATTCTAAAATATTGCAAGGGACTTATTAGGTATATAAACCCCTACCATTAATAGGCTGAGACTGCTTTTCTCTAGTCCTTCCATCCAAACCATTCTACAATCTAGAAATTGGGAACTTAGTGCTATAGAAAGGAAACACACCAGAAAACACATCTGTAGCCCTGTTAGAACATCCCTTACATCATCCTCCTTACCACTAGCATTGCTGCCAAACTCCAGGAGGTCCAACCTAGATGTGTGTCTCTCAACTATTAACATGCAAATGCTACTCTGAATGGCGGTCCACTCCAACGCACACCTTAAACTGTGGCTCTCTCGAGATCACTCAGAAAAAAATGGCACCACAAGGTAGACAGCTTTCTCAAGAACTTAAGACCAAGCAGATGAAAATAGGAGTTGGTCATCTTCCCCTCAAAATGTTAAAACAAGCCCTAGGATTCCCTTATTCATTTCCTATTTCCACCATTTTTGTTATCTTTCTTTGTCGTATCCTCCTTCTTCTCTATTCCCTCCAATGTTGCTATCCACATAATTCTTCACCCTCATTGCACTACAGCCTTCCAATAATGGCCCTTACTTGTATTATCTCTGCCCACCTCACTCAATCTGTTTCTCTATTAGTAATTCCACCACCCTTACAAAGATCTCAGAATCTATGGAATTCATTCACTCAATTCATAGCAAAATCTCATGATTCCATTTCTGATTGCTGGTTATATAGTCTCTTTCCTTTAGGAGCATCCAGAGTCCTCTAAGTTCTTATGCTATTTCATGTTCAGGGGCATTCATATTATCACTCGGAGACCCTTTTGGTTTTCTCTCTAGATTTCAACAGGAACTTTCTTCAACTTCAAAATGTTTTCCAAAGGGCCACCTATGCTTTCGCTCTAATACAACCAAGGGCAATTTCATGGGCCTAAGCATTTGTAATTACAAACATTCTGCCACCAATGAGAATACTTACATTTCTATTATGGAAGGCAAGAGTACATATTCCTTGTCTTGTTATATGCTCTAATAAACCCAGATAACCATAAACATAATTTCATCTGATATGCTTGGGATCATTCTCCCTTAAAAAAAAATCCAAGAACTTTTCTCTTCCCTATTAGACAGGAAAATATCTTCATCAAAAGACCTCACAAAAGACCCCACATAATACAAATTCAGTTGGCAATTATTAACTTGAAACCTGGATGACCCCTAATGAGACATATTTTATTTGTGACAACTGTGCATATTGGTATCTGCCTGCTAATTGGACTGTATCCTGTTATCTAGCTAACCTTATTAACTCTTATCAAATCTTTAACTCTACTCTAATACATGAGATTTGAGTTTGCCAGGCACTTGATGAGCCCAAAGATCTTTAAAAATGTATTACAACAATAGGCTTTTATACAAAATACCAGCCCCAGAAGGAGGTTGTGGCCATATTTTCTCACAAGATTCTCGATAATTTTAGAATAAAAAGCCAAAATATTGGGAGTAAACTTGAAAAACTTGACTATTGCAGAGGATTATGTGTCTTTTCCTAGAGCTGTTGCCATATGGCCAACTCAAGAAATTCATTGGATTTCTAGCATTTGCATTGTTCTTCTCTGGGAAAAACCCAAGTTTGTGAATGATTTTGCCAAATCCACCAATACCACTGCCAGAGAACTATAGTTACTCCAATGGGTAGTCTATAATCATCTGCCACTAGGCAGCTCCTGAGGGAGCTCTTGCACAGTGGTCAGAAGTGACAGTTATGCATATGTTCCATGAGACTTCTCTGATGTCTATGTCAATAGCCAAATATATTTAGACAGAAGCCTAAGAAATTATTAATAGTAAGATTGCCACTCATGTTACCACTCTGCAATCTAAGATACATTGGAACCAATATTCTGTTTCGCTCCCTTATGCGATCTATACTATTGTTATTTTTATTACATTCCTACTCATACCTTTTGTCAAGTTCCTGCTCTCTCACTCCCTCCAACTGTCAGTCAGGCAACAGACACAACATGGGATACAACTTGTCCTTCAAGGCCAGCAAACACATGAAGTCCAGCCCTGAAAACTACTTTGACTAGCTTCAGCCTCACAATGATGTTTATTTTATCCCTAATTGTGTTTAAAGACAGACTTTGTTTTAACCAACAGAGGGGACTAACCAAGAGCTCACAATTGCCCACTAACCTGTCTTAACCAAACTTCAGTCAGGTTTTTCTCCTACTCACAAGACCCTGAACTTTGATTCACCCTTAAGCTTATCCTAGCAGACCTATTCCCTTAATAGCTCATTTTGAACAACTGAAATGCGTATTTCCTAATAAATCATTTTGATCATGCTGTCTGTTCACCTCTATCCTTTGCTATGATTCTTTGAAAAGTTCCTACTCACTCTGAATACTCCTCCCTATAAAAGAAAGCCTTTTTCTGTTCAATTTTGAGCTGCCTGCAGATTCTGACGTTGGGAAATTCTCAATATTGCAATAGTCTTTTCTAACAATGCCTTTTCTTACCTAGGTCTGAATTTATCTTTATTTGATCATGTCTATGCTTTAGTTTTATAATAATTTGCTAAGAAAATTTACTGAGTTCTAGAAGTTTCTGTTTTATCAGAGAGTTAATATCTGTGCAAATGCTCTGGGAGTCTACAGACAAAATGGCCTTTTACCTCGGGGCTTGTCCTCCCCACACAATGGGCAACCAGTAATGTCACCGCTGTTGCTTCTGTTGCTGTCACCCTCATCACTGTTATCCTTTTTATTCCACTTCCTGCCTAGGACATTCTCACTGGGTCCCAAGGTGCGACTTACACAGACGTGTATGTGTGCTGGGTGGCCATGTCAGCTGTTCAGCACACATGTCACTTATTGTTTCCCTCAGTCCACCTTAACCTCGCCTCTCACTTACCACACCCAGGCCTGAGCCTACCTGTGCTGCTATCCATCTTATCCCCTCTGCTTACCTGCATAGGCTACTGTCCAATAAAACTACCTACACAAGTTCAAATATAAAATTATTAAGAATTTCAAGATGGTGACAGCAGAGCATTTAATCAAGTGCAGAGATATTCTTGAAAGTAGGACTCTGTTCTACACTCGCTTCAGACTCATGAAGCCAATTCTGCCTGGGGAGTTTCCCAAAGAATGGGCATCTGGACCTAATTAAGGCACAACCCCTAGGCGCAGTTAGGAGACAACCACAAAATCTGCCCAATGATATTTAACAAAAACTGCAGACAAGTGGCTGCTGTGACTACTTTTCCCTGTTTATTTTAGTGATTTTTTTAATTATAGTTATTATGTGTTCAATTATTTAATATGAGGTAATAAAAGAAAATGTATTCTCAATTAGAAGTTGTCTAGAACAAGAAATACATCTGGGCTTTGTGTCTGGGGCTGTTATTAGATGAAGTTTTTTTAGTTTTCTCTCTTGAGAAACAAGGTAGTTATCTTTTGTGTACAGAAGAGAATATGAGCTTAATACAAATATGTTTGGCTTGAAGTCTGGACTATTGTCATCATTAAGGCTATTCATACATGTCATATTCTCTTGTTCTGAAGACAATCTGAGATCACTTTTTGAGTTCACTAGAACTCAGGCATTGTTTTGGCTAACAAATTGCATAAATTTATATGTGAAATATTCAGGAAGAAGGTTTTAGAGCCAGGCACCACGTTCTTTATTCCCTGCCTTTGCAATTGTGGCAGTATCTGTTATGTTGAGCCTCTGTGAGCTAATGTGCTCAGGAGACAAACATGATCAAGTCCCTGTGCCAAACCATGACAGACATACACACTGAACAAAAAAACAAGTTCATATCCTAAGCAGCTGAAAATTTGTTTAATATCCTACAGGTAATGCAGAATGATACCAGCAATAAACTATGCAGCACAATGGAAAGATAGCAACTATAAAATCTAAACTAAACTAAGCTAAAGTAATGGCCAGGTTGAATTTTAAATTGGGAGTAGGTGTCAGAGTAGAACTCACTGAAATTATTATTGGTTATCTTTAAATAAAAACCAGTCATTCCCCTTACAAGCTAATCACAACTTTCAATAAACAGCAAATGACGGTCTGTGGGGCTAAATTAGTAAATGTTGTCACTAAAACAGTGAAGAGACCAAATCTAGATATATCATTTGAAGTTGCAGTCTATACGGAAAAACAAAAGTTAGTACATTGTTATTAAGTAATTTGCAAAAAGAGATTTAAAGTTAGTAGAAAATAAACTCTACAGAAAAAGCAGAATGACTTTTTGCAAATTACTTTTTCTCAAATTACATTTCTAGTACATATATATTATCACTGAGGTACAATCTATTAGAGCAATTAAAAGTGAGCAATTTTATTAAAACAAATAATATGTTTAGAATGGGACAAAATCACTATTAGACATGTATATGAGGGAGAAGGGCTGAATGACTTTTTAATATGTTTATTGTTGAAAATGCATGATATAGGGAGGAGATTTTTATTAATGACATTTTTAAGACACTATTTGGAGTGGAAAATAATATTTTTGTTTAAGTACCAATGAGATATGAACTATGTCACAATAAGGGAGGATTTCCTCTAAAATTAGCAATACTGCAGCTGAATTTTAAGCCATTTTCTTATATATTCAAAGAGAAAATATGGAATCCAAAATATGCTTCTTGATATTTTTTCCACGTTGACGAGCATTCTAAAAATTGCGATCACTAATGCATCCATAGACATCTCTGCAAATGCACAATGTTTATAAGTAGAGAGTAAATAATGAAATGTAATGATATTAGAAGAAAAAATATATTTAGATTATTTAAAAATAAAAAATGATTTAAAAATTATTCATAAAGCTATTTTCAATGAAAGCAATTTATAGGATGTAAAATAATTTCCTTCAGTTTGTATCTCATGATATATACATGTTGTAAATATCTTGAGTAACCTAAACTGATTGTGGACCATTTTGCTTTGTAAAGTTTTCACTTAAGAAAAATTATTTTATTTCCTGTCATCTAAACTACAATATGTAAATCCAGGATTTACATAACATCCATGTTAATTATGCATTTCTGACCTTTATATCCACTTGATTCCTAATCACTTTTCATTAGAGACATGTAACTTACCCAAGATTTCTTTATTTATTATAACTATTTAACTATATGGAATGAAGCACAAAGATGAATTTGAGCATCTTAAAAAGAGCACAGTGGTGGTAATAAGGACAAGTAACATTTATTGAGCTTTATGCCATGGACTTTGCTAAAAGCACCAAAGCACCACACAAATTACTTACGTAACTATCACAAAAGCCACTACTATCCCCTTTTAAGAGATCCATAAACTTAGGTTTGGTGAGATTAAGTAGTAATATTACCAGAGCTATGCAGCTAATCTCAACAATCTGTCTCCAGATTTATATTTTTAATGACATTCTATTCTTGTGTCTTATTGAATCACCTTATCTTGCCTATCTGGGGATTTCATTCGACATTCACTGAAAGTAGTTATACCAAAAGTTATTACAATTATGTGGATTATTGTAACACAATTATCATCAATTTCCTTGTCTTTACTCTTTTCTCTGATCTTCTAAAATTGCATAGCATTACATCATCTCTTACTCAAAAATTTTAAATTGTTTCTCACATAGTCTAAATATTTTCCCATTTGAGATCTTTCACGACAGTAATAATTTAGGTTTTCAAAACTCAACTACTACTATTTTTTCCCACATAAAATCTCTATAAAATTTTCATTCATTTAAAATGGGAGTACTATGGAAGGGAAGGATAATTTTATTCAAATACTCACACACCTCACCCATCTGCCAAGCCCATATATTGCAGTCCTTTCCATTCTTCAAACACTAGATCAAAACAATAATCTTATTTTACAATGAGAAATAATTTCTCTTTTGTCTGACCTTTGTGAATTAACATTTATATTGTTACAAACTAACTTACTTTGATGAAATTCTGCAAATGCTAAAGGCCTACTCATTTTGAAGAACTGAGTTAGTATCTAGAAATACAAAGGCTTACCAATCTGAAGTCTTAGAAATACTTAAACTTCTTGTAATTTTCTTGTACATTTCATATCAACAAAATGGCAGCTGTGAATTTGGGGAAAAGTTCTAGTCACCATGTATGCCTATTTATTAAATAAAAAGTATCTGTTTCAAATTGAAAAGATTATTGAATTGATACATGAGATTTTATTAAATATAATTTTTAGAAAATCTCAAGTGGCTCTCGGTATTTGGGACAATATCCCACACTTAAATATTAAGAGAAATGAGGTATATCCAAACTTAAATGCAAAAGGAAGCCAAAGTGGGATTGAGTGCAATAGATAGCAATGTAGTTTTCTGAACCACACCTAAAAGTGGTTCTCTGTGCTTCTTGATGTTATCAAGACATGATTGTTTTGCTGGTCTATAGAAGCTGAATTTTGTATCTTATAAACAGTCTTTTACATGTGGAGTTTATACCACCATTCTGTAATATTCTTCAGAAATAATCCATACATTTAATACTTCATTTAAAGCGATTGTTTAGAGATTATGGTACCCTCATAATTCTTAACCCGCGCTAAGTATCATTCCACTCAGACTGTAGCTATCTCTGAGATTTTATGACTCCTGATAGCTGGTAAGGATAAAAAATAAATTATTAGCAGTTCTGTAGGTAAACTCTGAAAACTTAAAAGTATATTTTTATGTGTTCCTGCAATTTAAAAAAGCTGTTTTTCCTCTAAAGTTTTACTCTGAAAGAAGCAGTCATAATCATTTACATATAACATTATTTAAATTAATAATGTGGAATTCATTATATTTTTGCCCTTCCTGGATAGTAACCAGATGAATTTTAAAGAAGTTCAGTTCTATATATCTGTTTTTTAAATTTCAGCATATTATGGGGGTACAAATGTTTAGGTTATGTATATTGCCCTTGCCCACCCCCCCAGGCAAAGCTTCAAGCATGTCCATCCCCCAGACGGTGGGCATCGCACTCATTATGTCTGTATATACCCAACCCTACCCCCCATCTGCCCAACGCCCCATGAATGTTATTCCTATATGTGCACTTAGGTGTCGATCAGTTAAAACCAATATGATGGTGAGTACATGTGGTGCTTGTTTTTCCATTCTTGGGATACTTCACTTAGTAGAATGGGCTCCAACTCTATCCAGTATAATACAAGAGGTGCTATATTCTATATATCTTTATATTTATATCTAAGTCTGCATTTCTGATGGGAAACTATAATATAACTTATCATGAAAGTATAACACAAGTTATCAGTAAATATTGGTTTCCATTTTTTGACCTAGTGTGGGAAGAAAACATGTAATATGCACATGTTCTAGGTCAGCAGTCCCTAACCTTTTGGCCACCGGGGACTGGTTTCATGGAAGACAATTTTTTTTTTCCACGGACGGGGGTGGGGTGATGGTTTTGGGGTGATTCAAGTGCATTACATTTATTGTAAAGTCAAACATCTCAGCTAATGATAATCTGTATTTGTAGCTGCTCTCAGGGCTGGCATCACTGCCTCAGCTCCAGCTCATATCATCAAGCATGCAACGTAGATAATGAACGTGCAACTTAGATCGCTCGCATGCACAGTTTACAGTAGGGGCCGTGCTCCTGTGAGAATCTAATGTTGCCACCGATCTGCCAGGAGGCAGAGCTCATGCAGTGATGCAAGCGATGGAGTGGCTGTAAATACAGAGGAAGCTTCACTCACTCACCTGCTGCTCACCTACTGCTGTGTGGCCCGGTTCCTAACAGGCCACGCATGGACCTGTACTGGTCTGCGGCCCAGAGTCAGAGGAACGCAGTTCTAGGTGAATCATTGAAATTTTTTAGAATAACGTCATAAGTGTTCCATAAAATACTAGGGCCAAATATTTTTAACGTGTGCTCTTTCTTTCTTATTTATTTATTCATATATTTATTTTTATTATTATTTTTTGAGATAGGATTTTTCTCTGTTGCCTGGGCTAGAGTATAGTGGCAGCATCATATAAATAGCTCACTGCAACCTCAAACTCCTGTGTTTAAGAGATCTTTCTGCCTCAGCCTCCCAAGTAGCTGGAACTACAGTCATGTGTGACCACACTTAGCTAATTTTTCTTTTTTTCTTTTCTTTTCTTTTTTTCGTGGAGACAGAGTCTCACTATTTTGTTCAGCCTGGTCTTGAACTCCTGGCCTCAAGTGATCCCCTTGCCTTGGTCTCCCGAAGTGTTAGAATTACAGGTATGAGCCACTGTGCTTGGCCAAACATGTGCTTTTTAAAGAAAAGAATTAATGATTGCTTGTTAGATAGGTAAGTCTGGAAATTCCCAGGTTAAACAAAATCCAATACATTTCCTTACTGCAGGCATTCTCAGAGCCCTTAATATACTAAATTATTTTGTGGAAGAGAACACAATTGGCAGCATTTTGAAAAATAATTTGCCCTTGGAAACCATTTCTCATGAAGTTTTTGTTAGATCTACATTCCATAGAACACATATTTATAAATATTATTCCAGTGAGTGGCCGCGTTGTAAAAATGACTTTCTCATTTCAACAGAATCCAAGCAATGGGACTCGGCCAATGAGTGTTAGATCAGTGCTAAATAACTATTTAAAATCATGTCATATAACGAAGCTAGTTATAAGGAGCAATATATTACTTTCAAATGTTGGATAAGTGACAGCTTCCAAGAGAATAAGAGCTCGTGAATTCACTTGAAAAGTACATAGTTAATAATTATATCACATGACAGCTACTCAGTTTAAGTTGCCAGTGTGGGAAAATGACCAGTTGAAAGCAATGATAATTCTCTTACAGAAACCATGCAATTTAATTAGAATTGAAGTTGACTTTTCAATCACATTCAAAAAGCTGATATCCTAGGAAGACTATTTAGGAAACTGAGGTTTTATGCAGTCAAATGTGTTTAATCCAATTAAATTTGTGATAAGTAAAAGATAAAAAAAAGAGCACTTTAAGGAGAATTATGATATAAATGCAGGAGAAATAATTTAAGAAACGAGATTAGCTATAAAAAGTAAAAATGTCAAGTCCTAATAGCTATACATTTCTGATTCAGGGCTAATGAACGGATTCATTATAAGGTCAGGGTGATTTGGCAGAATGGAAAGTCTGAGAGGTCAGTGGCTGGGATGCTGGCTGCTCCACTAAATTATTGACTAGGTCACCTTGATGGCCTTTCTGATTGGAGAAGGAGAAGAAGAATCTTTAGAAAATTGTGGATGGAGACAGACCTCTGGCCTTTTCTTAAAATTTCTTTTCATTCTTATAAAAAAGAAGAATAAAGAATATGAATGTAAGCAAAAAATAAAGTTCTTAATAAATCTAAAGATAAGAGATAAGCAGCAACTTATAATGAGGCAAAATAACTCCATGTGAGGAGCTTGAGGCTGCAGTGAGCTGTGATGATGCCACTGCACTCTAGCTGGAGCAACAGACCGAGATGCTATCTCAAAAATAAAAAGAGTAAAATGGGTTGGTTAGAATCCTCCAAGAATTATTGTTTTATGGACACAAAATAACAAAGGAACTCTAATCTTAATAGACAGAAAAATCACATATGGCTTCACAACAGCCTTATCAATGCTGAGTTTATATCAACACAATACAAGAAGCAACAATGGAAGGCATTTCACCATTGGAGGGAAATTTACTCTTTAAACTTTTACTTAAATTTGAGAGAATATTAAGGACTTAATTCTCAAGACACTCTAATTCCCACATGATCTTATTTGCTTCATTCTTCTCCCAGCTACCTGACCTCCAGTCATTTTACCATGTATCATGAACCTCAAAATTATATAAAATTTTCCAATAGCTCATTATCATCATCTAGGAGTTGCATATTCCAATGCCCACTACATAATGTAAATTTGTGAAGTGCACAATTACAAGACAACAGGGGATGTCTGGGAGCAGCCAGGAACGTTGCAAAATTGGACAGGATATGTGTTGTTTAAGGACATTCTGATTCTCTTCAATTTCCTTTTTAAAATTTTGCAAGAACTTAAAAAAAAAAAAATTAAGTTCTGGTCACAAATTATTTCATCTTGATGACGATGTTATTTACAATGTGGAACAATTTGTTGGTGTTGCAATCTATTTAAGTTCAAATCACTAAGAGTCATGTGTTCAGGGGACAGGTTTGAGGTCTGGCATGCTTTTTCAGATGAAGTTTGAATCCTGTGCTTCTTCTAGAAGTCAATACACTTCTGAAAGTGGTATTTTTCTCTATTCTCTAGAGAAAATAATTTCCATTTCTTATCCACTGTGCAGACATACAGTTGTGTGCATTTTGTGTGTAAAATACATGCGGAGGATAAATGGATCTCCCACGTTGTATTGGATCAACTCAATATCCCTAAACAAATAACACTTGATCCCTACCTCACATCATACATAGAAATCAAATTCCAGAATGATTATATATTTTAAAAATATCAACAAAAACTAATAAAACTCTAGAATATAAGATAGAAAAATATCTTCATGAGCTTGAGAGAGAAAAATATTTCTCAAAATATTACATCAAAAGTACTAAGCACAAAGAAAAATATTACTAAATGCATAAACGTGGTATTAAAAACTTTTGATCATCAAAAGACTCCATCAAGTGAGTGTCAGGCAAAGATGATAACAGAAAAATAAGGAACATATCACATTATATAAAGGACTCATAAATTATAAGCAAAAACAGATTCATTAGGGAGCAGGCAAAAGGCTTGAACACTATCAAATTGGTATTAACTGATCAACACTATGTGCACATATAGTAGTAACATTCATCGGGTGTCAGGCAGATGGGAGGGGAGAGAAGGGGATGGGTATATTCACGCCTAACGGGTGCAGTGTGCACCGTCTGGGGGATGGACATGCTTGAAGCTCTGACTCAGGTAGGGCAAAGTAAATATATGTAACCTAAACATTTGTACCCCCATAATATGCTGAAATAGACATGAATAAATAAATAAACATAACACAAACAAGCAAAAAATAATATATATTTACAAAAACTAGAATATCTATTGCTTAAACAATTACTTAAAATATAATAGATATATAGTCAAAGGAATTGTTCATATATTTTCAAGAATGTTCATGGAGGTAGTATTTTAACAACCAACAATGAGGGAAAATATTATCAACAGTAGAATAGTATGGCCAGTTGAATATCTCAAACATAGCTCCACCAATATATTCCAGCCCACATGCTGTTGTTGATATGTCATTGATGCACCACCACCAAGACATGGAATCGGTGTTTCCTTTCCTTGTATGTGGGCCAAACTTAGCGTCTCTCTTTCTGTTTACCCAAGAATAGCAGTAACCATATAGTATGAGTGCCAGATCACTTGGTGTGGTTATGTTTAAATGTTTTGTCCAAAAGTCTCTGCTATGGCCTCAGTTAACAGCCAGCAATAACCACCAAACATTTAACTAAGTTTCACATGATTATAGCCCCTGAGTTTCAAGTCTCCAGCTGAGGCCCCAGATATCATGGAAAATAGTCATTCCAACCATTCCTTGTCCAAATTTCCTGCTCATTGAATCTGTGAGCATAATAAATAATTGGTTTATGTCACTACCTGTTGGAGCTATTTATTAAATACCCATAGTAACTGGAATGAATTCTTGCAAATTCATTCCACAGTAGCACAGTGATGTGCTACTGTGAAAAACACGTGAAAAATGTGGGAATGAATTTGGAAACTGCGTTGTGCAGAAGCTGAATGAGCCTTGTGACACTGTTAGTAAAAGCCTGACAGCTCTTACCAACTTAGTAGAAACCTGATGGCTAAGAAGGAGTCTGATCCTGAACAATTAAATGAAATTGAGGAAAATTTTATTGGAAGTTAAAAGAAGGATGACCCTTTTTATGTAGTACTGGAAAGTTTTGAAATACTTTTGCCTAGGTGAACAGGTAAAACAGAAAACGTGCCTAATGAATTGGATGAGGATATTTCCAAGCAGAGTGTTGATGATGCTGTCTGGCTTCATCTAGTTGCATATAGTAGAATTAAGAGATACTTGTTTTCTGTGATGTATCAACCCTTTAATCCTTGTTCCTAATTTAGCAGTCTGTTTTTTCATATTAACATTTTATTACAAAATGCTCTGTGCTCTATCCACACTGGCATGTGACCATATTCATAACATTATATCTTTGTCATATTTTGTTATGAAATTAAAAGGGATAAGAATAGACAAAGCAGATAAAAGCAAAAAATATATATTAAAGTAAAAATAAGAATAATATAACAAGTTAAATCTAGGAGGAAGGTCAGCATGTAGACAAACATACCCTACAGTATTATAATGTGGATAGAGATTGGAACCACATACGCCTGAGCTATTTTTGATATATGCCAGATTTTAAGAAAATTAGTTTTTCTAGACTTTCAAATCTCAGGGAAGCTTTGTCTAGGATTCATGGAAAGTCTGAGGTAGTAAAAAAATTCCTCATAAACACAGTATGACATTTGTAGACTTCACATATTTGAGGAACATCTTATTATACAGAATCTTCTCATTTTGCAGAATTATTTATTTGAATTACTTGTGTGAAACTTTCAAGTGGCAACTCTGATTCATGGAACCAAATGACCTCGGTTATGAGTGGGTTTGATTAGGGAACCTGCATTTTATTTTTCTACATTTCATTTCCTACATTTTGTATGCATGCAATTACTGGGAAAAGAGTAATCTTTAAAAATAACCCCAACTTCTCATAATGCAACTATCGTGAATATTATAGCATGTTCTCTACAATTGATATAATAATGCTTCTCAGGGCAACTGAAAGTATATTTTAAAGTGCAATTATAATGAAAAAATTATATGTTGGCTCCAAACAAATCAACTTGTTTGGGTTAACTGTGACAACTATTAATATGATCAACTGTATAATTAGACAGAATGTTTAATGGAAAGATATTTATGATGCCTTTAGTTCATCCTCCACAAATATCACTAGAATTGTTATCTATTGTTTTTGGGTTTTTTGTTTGTTTGCTTTATTTATTAACCCTGGAGGTCTTGGTGGTGATTTACCATCCAGCCAACATTATAAAATGACAAGAAATAATACTTGGATGGGATCAAGAATGACCATGAGGGGAAATAATTGGTAACTGTAAAACTGGTAAATTACATAATAAAAAATCAATAGATGTCAATTATTTTTATTATCATCATCATCATCTTTATTTGGTGCCAACCATAACAATTTATTTCTAAGCATTGCTTATAAGGGGACATTTACAGTAGTAAATATGAGAATTATAATATCTCCTCTCCAGTATTAAGCATCCCTTGTTTCTGACACCGGAGGAAGCAAAATAAAATATAGTATTTAATACTCACAAAACATTTTGGGGTAATTATTAATCTTTTAAGAATTGTAAATGTGGATACTTATCTTAGAGCCTTGTTTTTCTAAGTATACTAATAGTGAATACCATCAAGTGCATCTACGGTACTTAGTATATACTAGACATTGTTCTAAATACTTTGAGTTTGTTAATTAATTTAATCTTCACAACAAAATAGTTGGGTAGGTTCTTTTATTAACTTCATTTTACATATGGGGAATATTGAAGTTCAAAGAATAGAAATCATTTTCCAAAGTCACACATTGAGACAATGAACTATTTTTTGATCATAACTTCAAAAATATTATTTTATTTTTATTCCTATGTAAAATAAAACTTCAAGAATTATGTTGAAAATAGTGGCTACAGATTATAACCTTGTTTTTCCCCTAGTATAAAGAAATTTATTTTAACATTCCATGACTGTGTGAAATTGATTTTTTGTTGTTCTTTAGAAAAATCTACTATAAATATTTTATGTCAATATTTAGCATGCATTTAATGAATGGATGCTAAGTTTTTATCAAGTTTCTAACAAAATAATATATATTTTTCTTTTATTTGTAATTAATTATATTGATTGTTTTTTCTATCTATATCATTTTTTCATTGTAAGACTAAACTGTATTTGTCTATGGTATAGTATTAATATTATTTCTTCTTTCTTTCAATTGCTGAACTCAAGTTATTAAAATTTTATTTGCAATTTTTACATTTAATTTGATATGTGATATCTTTCTGTTTCTCAATTTATATTATCTGAAACAGACATTTTAAATTTTTTTTTATTTCAGGAAATTATGGGGGTACAAACATTTTGGTTACATGTTATGACTTTGCCACATCCCGACTGTGATTTGACATGTGCCCTTTCCCCCCTACAATGCTCAACAGGTCCAATAGTTGTGAGTTTACCCACCACCAACCCCCCTACCCCCAAAGAATATTACTACTGTGTGAGCACCTTAGTGTTGATCAGTCAGTGCCAGTTTGATGGCAAGTATATGTGGAGCCTATTCTTCCGATCTTGTGATACCTCACTTGGGAGGATGGGCTCAAGCTCTATCCAGGAAAATATAAGAGGTGCTAGATCACCATCATTTTTTATAATTGAGTAGCATTCCATATTTTATTAATCCACTCATAGATTGACAGGCACTTGGGTTGTTTCCACATCCTTGCTATAGTGAATTGTGCTGCCATAAACATTCGAGTGCAGATGTCTTTATTATAGAATAACTTTTGTTCCTTTGGATAGATGCCAAATAGTGCTATTGCTGGATCAAATGGTAGTTCTACTTGTAGGTCTTTGAGGTATCTCCAAATTCTTTTCCACAATTCAAGATGGATAACAGACTTAAACCTAGGGCATGAAACCTTAAGAATCCTAGAAGAAAATGTAGGGAAGGCCCTTTCAGACATTGGCCTAGGCAAAGAATTTATGAAGAAGACCTCCAAAGCAATCACAGCAGCCACAAAAATAAATAAATGAGACCTGATCAAATTAAAAAGCTTTTGTGCAGCCAAGGAAACTATCATTAGAGCGAATAGACAACCTACAGAATGGAAGTCAAACAGACTTTACAATTAAGAAATTAGGATGTGTCTCTTCCATGTTTTATGATTTAAAAAAGTTTATATCACACTGGAATTATGTGAATTTTAACCGAGTTATAAAATTATATGGTCCTGATTAACTTGTTTGCAAGTATTTAAATAACTTAACAATATTGGTTGTGGTCTATTCAAATATCTACCTCTTATAAATCTGAGTTCATACTTTGCTAGAAAACTATCTACTAACTATAGATTCTAAAATATGTCATTACATAATTGCACATATACTCTCACTATTTTAATTCTGTGTTCATTTTTCTAAATTGTATATTTTTGTTTCTCTATATTTTTATTTTGAGAACTCTCAACATTCTATTGACTTCATTTAATGTTTAAAACTTCTTTGATAATTGAACATCTCTGCCATATGTGAATCTGTTTCTGATGCTTGCTCTGTCTCTTCAAATTGTGTTTTTATATGCTAATATTCCTTGTTATTTTTTGTTGAATCTGGGCTATGATGTACCCATTATTGGTTCCAGCAATGGTTTCTACTTTTAGACTTCTGCTCTAGTAAGCTGTGATTCTCTGTATCCACCTGTTTGTTTCTCCAATTTTGGGAGCAGTGATTTTCCCTGTACCACAATTCTCTGACAAATTTAAGAATTATTGATTTTCAGCCTGTCCACATTGTTTCTTATTGTGAAGATGGAAAAATGACTTCTAAGTCCTTTACATGCCATAATGAAAATCAGAAGTCCCAGTCCTTCATTTTTGAAGGGTAATTTCACTGGATACAGAATTCTATGTTGATGGGTTTTGTTCTTCCAACACTTTAAATATTTAACCCCATCTTTCATTCCTTACATGGATTTTGAAGAGAAGTCTGATTCTTATTCTTGTTTCTCTACAGGTAAGGGTTTTTTTTTTTTCTTTCTTTTTTTTTTATTCAGGATATTATGGGGGTACAAACATTTTGGTTACATGAAATACATTTACCTTGCTCAAGCCAGGGCCACAAGCGTGTCCTTCTCCCATGCAGTGTGCCTGCCTCCATTAGCTGTGGATTTACTCACCCCACCCCCTCTAGCCCCGATCCCCCCATCCACCAGCCTAACTGGGGCCCAGCAAGTATTACTATCATGTGTTTTTTTTTCCTATTACTTTTCTTTAAGATTTTTCTTTGATTTTCTGCATTTTGAATATAAAAAGCCTTGGTGTAAATATTTTGGTATTTATACTGATTGTTATTCTCTGATTTTGTTTTCTGCAATTAAATTGGAAAATTCTGATGTACTATTACTTCAAATACTTTTTCTGTTCCTTCCTCTCTTTTTTCTTATGATATTCACATTATCCATATATCACACTTCTCATAAGTGTCTTGCAATTTTTGGATAATTTTTTCCATTTATTTTCATTCTTTTTCTCTTTGCCTTTGAGCTGGGGAAGTTTCCAACGACATATTTTCAATCTCACTGATTCCTCAGCCATTTCCAGTTTACTAATTGTCCAATCAGAGGAATTCTGCAATTCTGTCACATTGTTTTTGATTTCTGACACTTCCATTTGATTTTGCCTATATTGCCCATCACCCATCTATTCTTATAAGTAGACCACTTTTTCCATAAGTGTTCTTTATATATTAAAAACAGTTATTTTAATTTTCCAGTCTGTGAATTCTAAGATCTCTGCCATGTATGAGTCTGTTAATAATGCTGCTCTGTCTCTTCAGACTGTTTTTTACCCTTTTGTCATACCTTGTAACTTTTTTGCTAAAAGGTGAACATAACATGTTGGTAAAGGGAACTGAAATAAACAGGCCTTTATTGGGAGGTTTTATGTTTACTTGACTAGATTATATAGTCTGTGTTTATGGTTTGTTGTTTCCCTAAAAGTAAGAGGCTAAAATTTTCACTAATGTCCTAGTTCTTACCACCTGTATTGTCTTTAGATTCCCCTAGAGACTACTTCTTGAATAAAGTCTTAACCTTCCATTCTTTTCATCTCTAATTCCCTTTCCTCATGCAGGGCTCCTGTTTTTGTGGTGGTAAGTATGGAGGGAGGGGAAGCATTCCATATTCTCATGAGAATTAGTTCTCATTCTGTACTGGGCCTGTAGCCCTCACTGTGACCTTCACAAGTGCTTCACAGCTTCCTCATTTCTCTGTTAGGTGAGACAGAAAGTCTAATAGAAGCTGGAATTCGGTATTCCCTTCCTTCATGTCAAGGACTAGAGGGGGACCAAGTTGGATATTTTTTTTACCTTTCATCAATTAGAATTAGGTAAATTAATTTCCTTTGAGGGCAGGCCTTTGCTAATGAGCAAAGAGTACCCTGAACATGTTTCAAAATGGTTACTTTTTCCCTCCCCCTGCTGGAAGCATTAGGACATTTTTCTTTATCTTGAGAACCTTGTGAAGCTCCTGGATATAGAACTCATGAGTGATTGTGGCTACCTCCTAAGGTTTGTCATCCAGAATTTTTGTCTTAAGCTAGTTCACACTCAGTGTCCGGCAATTAATCAATTAACCCTTAAGTGTTCCTACCAGAGTCTGACTCAGTATCTCCCTGTTGTGGCTTCTCCTCCTGTAAGTTCTGATTTTCTGCATTCACCTGTTTCTTTAGCTTTCAGGACAGGTGCTAAGAAGAGTCATTGATTTTCAGTTTGTTCACCTTTTCTTTCTTTGTGAGAAGGGATGACTTCCAAGCTCTTTTCATGTAGAATGACAATAAATATATCTACTTTTATTATGTATATATGACTGTTAATGTTTTTCTTAGCATTTAATTTATTGAGCAGTTATCATTTGATATATTCTTATCTTGGCATTTGGGTCACAACAGTGACAAAACTTCCCTGAAACATTTAACTTGTACTCCCACCATCGTCCTTTAAACTCTGTGAGTTTAGTGTGGTTAGTGTGGTTAGTGAGAGCTGTTGACTCCCTCATTTTTGGAAGAAGATATTCTGGCTCCACCTTTATTTAGACAGATTCAAAACAAAATTCAGGACTCAGTTAAAAGAAGTCATGGAGCTTCCTTCATGTCTGCAATTTAAGCTGAAAGTATAGATGTATTCTTTTATTCTAATCTCAATTATTGCACAGCCCGATTTACCAGTAGATGTTTGCAAAGATATCTTCCACAAGAGACACAATGTATACCCATAAGAAACAAATAGCCTATCTCAACTCATTTTCAATGTTACAGAATGGAGAATGCATACCTGAAGTAACAAGTGAATTGCATTGGAAAATACATAAGGTTATTTGCAATACAATGAAAAGATGAAACAACTGGTAAGAAATGAATAATTTGAGAAAAATAGTCATAAATAAAAATAAAATAAAGAAAGAAAAAAATTCAGAGCTTTTCAGTAAGTTTAACCAAATAGTATGCCTTAAATATCTTCCTCTCCATCTCTTCAAGTACTCAGACAAAATATATTTAACTTGAATTGAATTTTTTGGAGGGTGAATGATATGTCAAAGTCCTGATCATTGATTCAAAGTTGATTCTGGTTCAGATTAGAGAATGCCCATGAAAGTCACTGCTTCCTAGACATACAACCATTTTATTCATAATATTCATGTTTTCTTAAATGATAAGAATTTTTCTTAAATGTCTTGAGACTATCTCACTTAAAGGTATACTAAATATGACCATGACTAATGCTACATAGATATGGAAAAATTTGTGATTCAGTGATACAAATATTCCTTGGAATCACAAATAAAACCTACCATAAGAAAGGCAAAAGGAAATGAGATGGGGGAGGGGATGGGTATATACCTACATGATAAGTGCGATGTGCACTGTCTGGGGAATGGACACGCTTGAAGCTCAGACTCGGGGGAATGGGAGGGGCATGGGAAATATATCTAACCAGAACTTTTGTACTCCCATAATAAGCTGAAATTAAAAATAAATAAATAAATAAAAATATAGAACCTTTCCAGCACCCCATAAAGTTTCCTGCATGCTCCTTCCCAGTCTATACTCCAAGTGGTAACCAACATTCTGAATTATCTCATAATTTTTTTTTCTGCTTTGAACTTCATATAAATGAAAATATACAGAAAAAAAGGAAATGAGAAGAAATAAGATGTATTAAATCTAGGCTAAATAGAATAGATGTTTTTAAATAATTTTGACCTTTAACATCTCCAAAATAAAGTATGCAAAAAAACAGATGGAGTAAATATTCAGACCTAATAATTATTCAATTATCACAAATGTAAATGCAATCTCAAGCTCTATATATGATATTGTGCTCATTAACATCAATAATTTTCCAATAAACACATTATATATTTAAAAGCAGGGTCAGGTAGGCAAAGATTGGCAAAATGCAAATAGGAAAGAAATATACTACTTCAAATAATAGCAAGTTCTGACTATTCTTAGAAGGAATTCTTTCCACAAGTTTTCTGCAGAGTTATATTGAGCCTTGCTCATATTCAATACTACCTACTTTTCATGGATATACTGTCAGGATGGTCTGCCCTTGAAAATGTTGCAGAAGTTAAATATTAATGCCCATGGGGTATTTCTGATGTAATAGCTTGTTTAGTTAATGCAACAATTTTCCCATGAATATATTTATAACCCTGGTCTGTCAATATCAGCACAATTTCAAGAATATGTCAGTTTTTAGAGAAAACACAAATGCAGTTGTAAAATTTTTGCAGGCCCTGACTAGAAAATATGTTAAAACTTTTGAAACAAAATCTTCCACTTTTTGTGTACTTCACTTGAAATTTTGTGGTAATCAAGTCACAAAAATCATCTCTGTAATATTTTTAGATATGTAACAGTAATTTAATATATATATCCAAGCTGTCTTATTAACTGAATCTTAATGTACCCTCCCATTTTGACATTTTTTTTTCTGTACGAATTCAGCTAACATTACCCTAGAAGCTGTTGTCTAAAAGTAAACATTACTTTCTAGATGCCTTTTTGGCAATTGAGGAAGAGCAAGTAGTCAGAGAGAGGCGCTTGTAGAAAAGAAAACATCTCAATATGAAATGCAGCTTGTGGAATGTTCAAACTGTAGTGGCTGGTGAGGAAAATAAAATTGATTAAATATCATTTAGCTTTTCTGAAAGATCTATACTCCTTAAAACTATTACTTAATTTTATGAAATTTTTATTAAACATGTATTGTTTGAGTTTATTTTTATAATTTTTTCTTTAGGAAAACATAATCCATTAAGTCATTTATTCAAAAAGACCCTTATAATTAATCTGTATTGTTGCACATGTTGGGGGTATAGAGACAAAATGAAAACCCTGAACTTGCAGAATTTAAACCCTTCTCGTGGTAGGAGGCTGACAATCATTTATAATAAATATTCAAATTATATTTTAACTTCACTTTTTTTGAGCATTCTATGCTGTTTTTTCTTCTTATCTCTCTACCACTGGGCTAGGTCACTAATATCTTTGCATTACTAAATCCAAAAGACTGATACTTTTTCAATATTATGATAAATTTGAGCAATCCTTTGACGTCCTTACTTTTCTTTCCTCTAGTAATTCTTGCATTTTATACACAAATAACTAGTGATTTTTCAATCTTAATTGCTCCTTCTCTGGTTTTCCATGAGCCATTTATGTTTTTTTTTTTTTTGTACTCCTTTAAATAATATGTATAAGACCTTTTTAATCCTCATTCTTAATTTATAACATAGTGATCTCATCTACTCTCATGCCTCATCTATAGTCCATATGTTGCTGAGTTATACGTTTATGTTTCTCTCCTGAAGGTCAAAGATTTATATTCAATATCACATAGTCTTCTTTATATAGATTTAACAAGGCATCTCAAATTTAGTATATTCAAACCTTCCTTCATCTTTTTTTTTTTTTTTTTTTTTTTTTTGAGACAGGTCTCACTTTGCTGCCTGGGCTAGAGTATAGTGCCATCATCTTAGCTCACCACCACCTCAAACTCCTGGGCTCAAGGAATCCTTCCATCTCAGCCTCCCGAGAAGCCAGGACGACAGGGTCATGCCACCACACATGACTGATTTTTTTATTTTGTAGAAATGAGGTCTTACTATGTTGCGCAGACTGGGAAAGCTCTTTTCTATTCTGCCCGTTATCATCCTGGTAGATGTCAGACTCCTCCCTTTCCTCAATCTTATCCTTCCAAGTGTTCGCTATCATCAAGTAATTAGCACGATTTTTCCTACTTTTAAATGTTTCTGTAATTCATTCACTTCTCACCATTCCACTATGACTATCTCGCATTGCACCACCAGTATCTCTCAACTGGGTAATATTTTGGTGCACAGTTTCTTTATACTGGCCTGCCCGCCTCTAGGCTTCTCCTGTTCCAATTTTTTCTGAATTAAATTAGAATGAGCTTTCAAAGTACATCTCTCTTATCATCTCTCAGCTTAAATTTCTGAAATGTAGTCCCAATTCATTAAAACAGTTCATTAGCTGACCCCTAGTTATTTTTCTAGCTTCATCTCTTTTCGTTTCTCTGATTTATCCTCTACTGTCCAAACGCGCACTTCTCCTGTTAGCTCTTACAGCTGAGAAAGTTCTTTCCTCTTCTTGGAATACATTTTCCAAATCTTTCCACGGGTCTAATTTCTACTTAATGAAGCGTATGTCTAAAGAGCACAGAATTTCATGTCAGACCAATCTGAGTTCAAATCTTAACTCTGTCATTTATACTGTAATATGAATTGGAAAAGTTACTGAGGCCCTGTAAGTCTTTAAAATGAGGGCAATTGTGGTACTTATCTGATAGGTGGAAAGAATTAAGTGTCATAATATATGTCAAGCTCTAAGTGCAATGCCTTGCTTAGAGGGCAGGAATCAGACCTCACAATTCTCAGTGCCTGTGGTGCAATAATTAGCATATATGCATTTCTTATCAGATATCAGGCTTTTTTTAAATTGTAACTGCTATTGAACAATCATTATGTAGATGTTAATAATTCCATGAGACAATTTTATTTACAGAATATTCAGCTTTAAGTTTCATTTTACTTGCAAACACTGAAAATGTCCAAAGTTGTTTTGAATGAACACATAAAAATTTTAATCTATTTAAAAATCTAAAATCCTGCTGTGCAGCATCCTCTGTATTATTTGAAGTATAAAAATTACCAGGCAGTTTTAAAGTTTTGATAGTTAGTGGACCTCTTTTTCTGACTGCACAGCCCATGAGGGATGAGAGGCCTCTGAAAATTCAGTGGTCCTTATAATTACTATATCGAGGATGGTTTCTACACATACTTAAAAACAGATAATGGTTTCTTTATGTCCTTTCCTCCCTGCCTTTGTCACTGACTAAGGGCTTTGTAATTACCTGACCACAATGTAAATAGATCAGATCAGCAATTTAATATCACTCATGTACAGAGACAAATACCCTTTAATATAATTACTGGCACCTATTATAATACAAGATGTGAGAAGATGATCATGTCCCTTGACAACATGCACCTTAAAGTCATATTGTCTCTTACCACATATAGTCAGATTGTAGGTAGTAAAGAGATAGGGAAAAAATGATGGACAACTCAATATATATCTCATTCTGATTCCTCCATAACAATCAGAATATCTATATTGCTGCTGTAACAAATTAACACAAATTTCATGACTTAAAACAACACCAATTTACTATCTTAAAATTCTGCAGTTTAGAGATCTAACACAAATCTCACTGGGTTAAAAATCAAATGCCAGAAGAGCTTTTTTCTTCTCTTAAGGCTCTGTGAAAAAATTTGTTTTCTTGTCTTTCCCAGCTTCTAGAGGCTGCTTGCATTCCTTGATGTTTAGTCTTCTTCCCCTGTCTCCAAAGACAACACGGGTGGGTTGAGTATGTTTTACATTGGGTCAGGACGGGGTCTGCAGTACTCACACATCACTTCATCTCTGATCCCTCCTTTTACTTTGAAGAACTCTTGTAATTACATTTGGCACACCCAGACAATTTAGGAGAATATCCCTACTTAAAATCTAGTTGGTTAGTGTGTTAGTCATGTCTCTCGAGAAACACAGCAAACAGGATGTGTGTATATGGTAGAGAGAGAGATTTAGTTTAAGGAGTTTGTACATGCACTATGGGGGCTAGTCATCATCTTAGCTCACTGGAACCTCAAACTCCTGGGCTCAAGGAATCCTTCCATCTCAGCCTCTCGAGAAGCCAAGACTACAATTTTTCTCTGAAATGAAATCTAACATATGTATGTTTCCTGATTTTAGGATGTAGACATCTATTGACCATTATTCTGCACACCACAGACAATGCATGTGTGTATATGTGAATGCACATAGGTGCACGCCTGTGTGTATTTGTACCTATCATTTGCCCTCAATTCCTTGTGCAATGCCTTATACACAGAAGCTCATGGCATAAAACCCATCATCTTAAGAACTTTGTGATCTAGGCCAATAAATTTAACCTCTCTAAAAATGGGTAGCCTCATGAATAAAATGGGCTCAATAATCATTGAGCTTTTGATATGAAATAAGTAAGATAATACATGTACAATTGACTCTTAAACAGAGGGTTTAAACTGTATGGGCCCACTTGTATGTGGAGTTTTTCAATAAATATACTGGAAAATTTTTTGGAGATTTGTGACACTTTGAAAAAGACTTACAGACAAACCAAATAGCCTAGAAATATTAAAAAAAAAAAAACACTTAAGAAACACATAGATATATCATGGATACATAAAACCTAAATACTAGTCTATTTTATCATTCATTCACTACCACAAAATATACACAAATTTGTTATAAAAAGTTAAAATTTATCAGAACTTACACACACAAACACCTACAAACTGTACCATGGCACCATGGTAGTTTAACTACCATGGCACCATGCAGTTAACAAAAATGTAAACACATGTAAAGATGAAGTATTAAACCGTAACTGCATAAAATTATAGTGCATACAGTAATACTGTAATCATTTTGTAACCACCTCCTTTTGCTATTGCAGTGAGCTCAAGTGTTGAGAATATTCACTTAAAATGTTGTGTGATGCTAATCATCTCCATATGAGCAGTTGGCTTTCCAGTAAATTACTTATCAGAGTAAAAAGTGATCTCTCAGAGTTCTTAATTGTTTTTTTATCATGTTTAGTTCAGTAGTGTAAACCTTGAATAAAACCAGATGAAGTGCCACTACTGATGCTGGAAGTGTTCCCAAGAAACAGAGAAAAATCATGACATTATAAGAAAAAGTTGACCAGCTTGATATGTACCATAGATGGAAGTCTGTAGCCATGGTTGCCTGCCATTGCAAGATAAATAAATCCACTGAGAGAACCAATGTAAAAGAAGAAAAGAAAACCTGTGAATCCATTGCTGCAGTATTGCCAGCAGGCATGAAAACCTTACATTTTTGGGTGAATATCTTTTAATCTCATATTGAAAATGCCACTTTTATGTGGGTTCAGGATTGCTATAAGAAAGGGATACCTATAGACTATAATATGATTCAAGAAAAAGTGAAGTCATTATATGACAATTTAAAGAAAAGGAAGGCAAAGGATATAAAGCCAGAGAATTTAATGCCAGCAAAGGATGGTTTGATAATTTTTGAGAAATGTTTGGCTGGAAAAAATGTCAAGGTAACAGGAGAAGCAGCTTCTGCTGACCAAGATGTAACAAACAAATTCCAAGGCAGCATTAAGAAAATCATTGAAGAGAAAGGATATCTGCCTGAAGAGATTTCTAACACAAAAGTACCTGATTCTAAAAAAATACTACAAACAAAATTTATTAGTGAGGAAGAGAAGTGAGCACCGAGATTTAAGGCAAGAAGGGACAGGTTAACTTTACTGTTTTGTGAAACGGAGTGGGTTTATGATCATGACTGACCTTATCAAAAAAGATGCTAACCCCAGATCCTTGAAAGGTAAAGGTAAACACTGGATACCCATCTTTTGTTTGTACAACAAGAAGGCATGGAGAATGAGAACACTTTTTCTGGAATGGTTCCATAAGTGCTTTGTCTCTGAAGTCAGGAAGTACCTTGCCATTAAGAGACTGTCTTTTAATGTTCTTTTTGGTATTGGGAAATGCCCCCAACCACCCAAGACCCCATAAGTTCAACACTGACGGTGTCAATGTGATATACTTGCCCCCCCCAAACACAAGGTCTCTAATTCAACCTCCAGATCAGGGAAGTTGTAAGAATGTTTAAGGATCATTACATGTTACTCCATGGAAAGGACTGAAAGAGAACCCTAACAGAGAGGACATCATAAAAGTCTGGAAGGATTCCACCATTAAAGATGCCATCATTTTTATAGAAAAAGCCATAAAGGCATCAAGCCCAAAACAATAAATTTGGACTGGAGTAAATTGTGTCCAGACATTGTATACAACTTCACAAAATTTACAAGAGAACCAATAAAGGAAATCATGAAAGAGATTTTGGATATGGCTAAAAATGTGGGGGTAAAGGGTTTCAAGATATGGATTTTGGAGAAATTTAAGAGCTAATGGACACCCCATCAGAGGAATTAGCATATGATGACTTGACGGAGGTGAGTGTTTGCAAACCAGAGCTGGAAGATGTAAAAGAAGCAGTTCCAGAAAACAAATTGACATTAGACCATCTGGCAGAGAGTTCCGATTGTTTGAGACTGCTTTGGGATTGTTTTACGACATGAAGCTTTCTATAAGACAGACAGTGAAACTAAAGCAAATGGTGGATTGTTACTGTATAGAAATATTTTTAGAGAAATGAAAAAGCAAAAAATCAGACAAATTATGATGTATTTCTATAAAGTTAGACACAATGTGCCTACCCCTCTTGCCTCCTTTCCCCCTCCTCCATCTCTCCCAACTCTGCCACCTCTAAGCGAGATCAATCCCACCTGTTCCTCCTCCTCCTCAGACTGCTCCCTATGAAGACAATGAGGGTGAGCAACTTCATGATGATCCACTTCCACCTAATAAACAGTAAATATGTTTTCTCTTCCTTATGATTTTCTTAATAGCATCTTCTTTTCTCTAGCTTACTTTATTATAATAATATAGTATATAATGCATGTACTGTATAAAATATCTTATAATTGACTGTTTATATCATCAGTAAGGCTTCTAGTCAACAGTATATCATTAGTAGTTAAGTTTTGACAGAGTCAAAAGAGAGATGTGGATTTTCAACTGGGTGGGAGGTCTATAGTTCCAACCCCTGCATTGCTCAAGGGTCAACTATATTAATCTTACAATTTTTAGAATTTTTGCACAGAGTAGACATTAATGCCTTCCTACATTTAGTAGAAATATTTTCCTGAGTAATTTTTCACACATAAATATTTTCTAAATCGTATTTTTCTATGTAATTTTAAATTTTAATTCACTAACAAACACTAGGTTATTTCTTTGTGATTTTTTGTACTTCATTGAAAATTGGGAGGTTATTACCCATATTAAAATCTACTAAATATTCATCTGTATTTTTATATTCATGTGTATTGAATGTTTTCATTTTTATGTATTACTTTTGAAGGATAGGATCTGTGTCTATTCTACAGTTCTCTTGGCAGGACTCCCAGAGATGCCTGGAAAGCTGAGCCCTATCAGTGACAATGCAACGTCTTCATTAAGTCACACTTTCTTTTCTTCATGAGAAATCAGACTTTATTTTCCAAATGCCTGAAGTTAGGGGGCACTATGATTGAGCTCAGGCCAGAGGCATGGGGAGTGGAGGGTGAAGAATAATGGATGGCACTTTTAGGTTGCCCCTAATACAACTTTTGGCATAGTCCTCTATGCTTTCTACCTCCAGTCCTTTGGCAGTTGGCCAGATTATAAGGCCCTAGGGAGTGGTCAAACCACTAGATAGAAGCAGTCTGCACACCTGAATGCTTGTACAGAACAGACAGCATTGGCTGTCATTGTACTACGATGTGAGTGAGACTGAAGGAAACCAAACACAAATCCCAACTCTTTTCAATTCTCACTAAGCAGGTTGTTATAGTAGTTAGTCTATGTTAATTAATAAATGAACCTTGTTCTATTTCCACTGCTCTAAATCCAAGAAAGTACTTAAATTAGGCTGCTTTGGCCTGGGAAGTCTAAAGGTGAAAAATGAAGTTTGAGTTGTTGACTGAATGTAATGTTCACTTCATTAATTAAATAGTAGCATGTATAACTTTTATGAAAGTACCTGCCACACTGAAAGGGGCTACTATGTCTCAGTCCTTCGGAAGTTTTTATAGATGGTAGACATTAACAATTTGCCAAATTTAATGGAATTATCTTTCCAACAAATGCTGTGTTCACATTGAATATTATCTTAACTAAACATTGATGTGATGACTCCCAGCATATAAGTAGAATGACCTTTTTGACAGAACTGTTGCACCTTTATTTCTGTGAAGCTGCACTTGAATTAGGAGGACAAAAGAACTGATGTAACCCTGATTCACTCAGGTGTTGTAGCTCAGGTGATCTGTAGCTCATCTCCCCTAGGTGAAGATTTTTTAAACTGAAAGCTTGCAATGCTGTACATCCTAGAAAATTCTATTCATATTCAGCTATTTATTCTTGATCCTTTGATTATCTAACTTCCTTCTCTCTATCATTTAGGTAAATAAATCTTGTCTGATTTATCCAAGTAATGTGCAGGGCATCCCTGACAATATCTGCATGTCATCTTCCCACGATCTGAACATACTATTTGCCTATATCAAGACAAGTTGCACACTGACTTAATTTAGGTAGATTTGATTCTGGTGCTTGGTGCAAACTAATGACTTAAATTGATACAAGGGCACTTGATTTTGCTAAACAATTTGTTGAAAATTAAATTTATTTCCACAGAAATTTGACAATTGCATTAGATTAAGGATATTCTCAGTTGAGTATGCTTGAGGATGATTTCTTTCCAGTTTCTAACCTATTTTTTATATTTAAAACTGAAAAAAGGATACTCATGTTTTCTGATCACATACATTCTACTTCACTCTCTGTCATTTCCAATCATCAGGGAAACCACTGTTAACACTTGTGAGTTTTCTTTCCATGTGTTATAGAAACACACAGCAGAAGATTAGATAGACTATGTAGACATGTGTAATGTTACTTTCTTATATCCCAGAGATGATAGATTAGAGTGGATAGTAAAAGAGAGAATGTTAGAAACACTTTTTTACTTTTTACAAAAATGGAATTATGCTATGGAAATTATTCTGAATGTTTATATAGTAGCAATTTATTATTTATTTAATATGTCTCAATTTATCAAAATGAAAAAAATTACTTTTGTAAATGGTTTGAAAACACTGACATAGTCATGTGCCATATAGATGCAATGATTTTTCTGTCAATGGATGTTTTGAATGGCTAAGGTTTTTTTTTTTTTTTAATTATCAAGCAACCTGATACATATTATTGCCACACAAAATCTTTATAGTTGTGTTTTTCCCTGACTGTTTGCATTGTTGAACTATCTCTAACATCTTGAATGCAATAATTAAAGTATTTTTTATTACTTCTATCTTATGGCAAAATCATTTTAACTTATGTGTTTATATATGAGAGTAGGCAGTTTCAATTTGCACAGTCCCTGTGAACATAAATTTCTTTTGACATGGCTTAGTTAAATGACACCAGTAGCCCCAGTACATGGTACAAATTTCAGTTACTATGGTATATCAATTGTGAGTAATTGCGTATAATGTAAACTTGGCTGCTAGCTCTTCAGTTCATAGGTCACTACATAAATAACAGATGCATGTCATGACTAATGACCAATCACATCATTTCAATCAAGGTCAGTCAGTAATTGGTCGCTATTAATCTGTTATTCTGCTCTCACACAGACAGCAAAGTGCGTAATGTTACTTTCTTGTATCTCGGTGATAAACTCACATGCTATTTTACAAAAACAAATAATCAAAAGAGAATTGGCAAACAAAGATGAAATGCAACAAGCAAAAGTGATAACAGTGAAAGTAAAATTTAAATTGAATGCACATGGAATTATAGAAGAAATAGCTGACCATGTGAATGTTGATACTGTTGCTATTCTAGAGATTCTACCTATGCCGCCCAGGAAACTCAGGACCTTATTATCAAATTAAGTGAAAAAAGTGATTGTGATCCAAAAAGGTGATGATGTCCAGGGGAATGGACACAGGCAAAATTTTCCTATTAGCAGAACTCAGAGATATTTCATAATATTGAAATTGGAAAGGGCAAAATGGTAGAAGCCTATCCAAATTAAGAAAGGAGCTATATTTTGCCTGAGCAAGGGAATGTGTTCACTCTATATCATAAATCATATTGTGAGAAATGAAGGAGATCATTATTAAAAGTTTATTTTAAAAGTAGGGAAAATAACAGTATCATTCTCAGTGTGGCTAATATTGAGCATTATAGCATAAATATTAATAAATATTGATTAGTTTTACTAGTTTTCATTTAGACTTCTGTATACATATATATGATCAGCAGTTAGAAAGTTTTTCATGCTTTAAAAACAAAAATAATAATGGTTACAGAACAATCATCATTTTCCCATTTTTTTTATTTTAATAGATTTACAGGGTAAAGTACAGTTTTGTTCCATGGATATAGTGTATATATGTGAGGTCTGGGCATTTAGCATACCCATCACCCCAACTGTGTATATTGTACCCAATAGGTAATTTTTCGTCCCTCACCCCCCTCCCACCCTCCCACCTTTCGAGTATTCAATGTCTATTATTCCATTCTGCATGACAACGTGTACTTATATTTATTCCCCACTTTTAAGTGAGAACAAACAGTATTTAATTTCCCATTCGTGAGATACTTCACTTAGGACTATGGTCTTCAATTTCATCCAAGTTTCTGCGAAGGACATTATTTCATTCTTTTTTATAAGGAGTAGTCCACAGTCCCCACATTTTCTTTATCTAATCATCAGCTGGTGGACATGTAGGTTGATACTACATCTTTGCTATTGTGAATTGTGCTGTGATAAACATATGAGTGCAGGTGTCATTTGATATGACTTCTTTTCCTTTGGGTAGATAGCTAGGAGAGGGATTCCTGGATCAACTGGCAGATTTACTTTTAGTTCTTTGAGAAATCTCCATACTGTATTCCATACAAGTTGTACTAATTTACATTCCCACCAACTGTATATGAGAGTTCCCTTTTCACCACATCTGCATCAGCATTTATTGTTTTTTAACTTTTTAATAATGTCCATTCTGATTGAGGAAAGGTCTGGTTTTAATGTGCATTTCTCTGGTAATTAGTGATGTTGAGCATTTTTTTCATATGTTTTTTGGCCATTTGTATATCTTCTTTTGAAAAATGTCTGTTCACATGCCATTTGCATATTTTTAATGTTTTTATTTCTTTCCTTATGATTTGAGATCCTTGCAGATTCTAGATATTAGTCTTTTGTTGGATGTATAGATTTGGAATTTTTCTCCCATTCTTTACTCTGTTTACTCTGTTGATTATTTATTTTGTTGTGAAGAGGCTTTTCAGTTAAATTAAGTCCCACTTGTTTGTTTTTGTTTTTGTTGCATTTGCTTTGGGGGTCTTAGTCATAAATTCCTTACCTAAGGCAATATTCAGAGTTTTTCCTGGTTTTCTTCTAGAATTTTTATGGTTTCAGGTCTTATATCTATGTCTTTAATTTATCTTAAGTTAATTTTTGCATATGGTAAGGGATCCAGCTTCATTGTTCTGCATGTGGCTATCCAACTTTCCAAGCACCACTCATTGAATAGGGTGTCATTTCCCTGGTGTATGTTATTTTCTGTTTTGTTGAAGAACATTTGGTTGTATGTATTGCCTTTATCTCTGGGTTCTTTTACCATACTCTATTGATGTATGTGTCTGGGTTCTCTTACCACATTCTATTGATGTATGTGTCTACTTTTGTACCATAACTATGCTGTTTTGTTTATTATGGACTTGTAATACAATTTGAAGTCAGATAATGCGATTCCCACAGTTTTTCTCTTTTTGCTTAGGTTTGATTTGGCTATTCACACTCTTATTTGGTTCCATATGACTTTTAAGATTGTTTTTTTTTTTTTATAATTCTGTGTTAAATGATATTGATATTTTGAAGGGAATGGAATTGAATCTGTAGATTGCTTGGGGAAGAATGGCTCTTTAAACAGTATTGATTCTTCCAGTGGATGAGCATGGATGTTTTCTCATTTGTTTGTGTCATCTAAAATTTCATTCTTCAGTGTTTTGTAGTTACCCTTGTAGAGATCTTTCACCTCCTTTATTATATGCATTCCTAGGTATTTAATTTTTATAGCTATTATAAATGGGATTTACTTCTTTATTTGGTTCTCAAATTGAGTATTTTTGGTGTACAGAAATGTTACTGACTTTTGTACATTGATTTTACACACTGAAACTTTCCTGAATTCATTTTTCAAACATAGGAGTCTACTGGAGGAGACTTTAGGGTTTTCTAGTATAAAGTCATTTCACTGGCAAACAGGGATAATTTGAATTCCTCTTTTCCAATTTGGATTTTTTTAAATTTCTTTCTCTTGCTTGATTGCTTTGGCTAGGGCTTCCAATCCTAGGTAGAGTTGGAGTGTTGAAAACAGGCATCCCTGTCTTGTTCCAGTTCTTACAGAGAACGGTTTCAAATTCCCCCCACTCAATATGATGTTGGCTGTGGGTTTGGCTGTGGGTTTTTATATCTGAATTTTATTATTTTGCGGTATGTTCCCTTTATGCCTACATTATTGACTGTTTAATCATGAAGAGATACTGAATTTTATCAAATGCTTTTTGTGCATCTATTGAGATGATCATATGGTTTTTTGTTTTAAATTTTATTCATGTGGTGAATCACATTTATTGATTTACATATGTTGAGCCATCCTTGCATTGCTGAGATGAAACTCACATGAGCATAGTGAATTATCCTTTTGATATGCTCTTGGATTCAGTTTGTTAGTATTTTGTTGAGAATTTTTGCATCTATATTCATTAGGGATATTGGTCTGTAGTTTTATTTTTTTTTTTTTTTTGCTGCATCCCTTCCTGTCTTTGGTGTCAGAGTGATATCGGTTCCATGGAATGAGTTGGGAAGGATTCCCTCCTTCTTCACCTTTTGAAATAGTTTCAGTAGGATTGGAACCAGTTCTTATTTATCTAGTAGAATTTGGCTGTAAATCTGTCTGGTCTTGGGCATTTTTTGTTGTTGCTGTTGGGAGATTTGTTATTACTGATTCAATCTCATTACTCATTATTAGTTTGTTCAAGATTTCTATTTCTTCCTGATTCAAGCTTGGGAGGTTGAACATTTCTAGGTATTTGTCCATTTCCTCTAGATTTTCTCATTTATGTGCATAGAGATGTTTACAGTGGGCTCATATGATCTTTTGTATTTCTGTGGATCAGTTGTAATGTCTCCTTTTTCATTTCTGATTGAGCTCATTTGCATCCTCTCTCTTCTTGGTTAATCTAGCTAGGGGTATATCAATTGTGTTTATCTTTTCTAAGAACTAACTTTTTATTCTGTTGACTCTTCATCTTGTTTATTTCTTTTGATTAAATTTTGTTTAGTTATCCTCTGATATTTGGTATTTCTTTTCTTCTGCTAGTCTTGGGTTTTATTTGTTTTTGTTTTTCTACTTCCTCAAGGTGTGATGCTAGATTGTTAATTTGTGATGTTTCTGTCCTTTTGATGTTGGCATTTGGTTCTATAAATGTCCCTTTTAAGCACTGATTTTGCTGTATCTCAGAGGTTAAGTTGTGTCAGTATTACCATTTGTTTTGAAAAAAAATTTAAATTTCTATCTTGGTTTTTTTTCTTTTTTTGAGACAGAGTCTTGCTCTGTTGCCCTGGCTAGAGTGCAGTGGCATCATCAGAGCTCACTGCAACCTCAAACTCCTGGGCTCAAGGAATCCTCCTACCTCAGGCTCCTGTGTAGCCAAGAATATGGGCACACACCACCACTCTGGGTTAATTTCTCATTTTTTGTAGAGACAAGGTTTCACTCTTGCTCAGACTGGTCTCAAACTCCTGACCTCAACTGATCTTCCTGCCTCAGTCTCCCAGAGTGCGAGGATGATAGGTGTGAGCCACTGTGCCCAGCCTCTATCTTGATTTCATAGTTGACCCAAAGATCATTTGGGAGCAAGATGTTTAATTTCCATATGTTTGCATAGTTTTGAAAGATCCTCTTGGAATTAATTTCTGGTTTTATTTCATTGTGATCTGGGTTGATATTTGGTGTGATTTTGATTTTTAAAAATTTATTGAGACTTGTTTTGTCCCCAAACATATGGTCTATCTTGGAAAATGCTCTATGTGCTGGTGAGAAATACTTGTATTCTGCAATTGCTGGGTAGAATGTGCTGTAAATGTCTGATAGGTCCATCTGTTCTGGAGTCCAGTTTAAGTCCAGTGTTTCTTTGCTGATTTTCTGTCTTGATAATCTCTCTAGTGCTGTCAGTACTGTGTTGAAATCCTGCACTATTATTGTATTGTGTATCTTTTTTCTTATGTCTAGTGATATTTGTTTTATGAATGTAGGTGCTCCAGCATTATGTGCATACATAGTTAGGATCATTATATCTTCTTGTTAAATTGATCCCTTTATTATTTCATAATTTCCATCTTTTTCTTTCTTTTTTTTTTAACTATTTCTGACTTAAAGTCAGTTTAATCAGATATCGTTATAGCTACTGCTTCTTGTTTTGATTTCCATTTGTGTGGAAAAATTTTCCACCCCTTTGTCTTGAGTTTAAAAAATCTGTAACAGTTAAGTGAGTCTCTCAAAGGCAGCTGATATTTGGATTTAGTTTTTTTTAATCCATTCTGCCAACGTAAACCTTTTAAGTCAGGCATTTAGTGGGTTTATGTTCAAAGTTAATATTGATACAGAAGGTTCTGTTCCTGTCATAATACTTGTTACCTAATTGCTTTGTATTCTCAAGTGTGCAATTGTTTTTTATAGGGCCTGTGAGTTTTATGGTTTCATGTGTTTTTATGCTGGTATCTACCTCTCGTTTTTATGTTTGGAACTCCCATGAGCATTTCTTGTGGGGCTGTTCTAGTGTTCACAAATTCCCTCAGCATTTGTTTGTCTGGAGAAGACTTTATTTCTCTTTCATTTACGAATTTTAGTTTAGCAGGTTACAAATCCATGGCTGACAATTCTTTCCTCTGAGAATATTGAAAATAGGACCCCGATCTCTTCTGGCTAGTAAGGCTTCTCCTGAGAAGTTTGTTGTTAGTCTCATGGGCTTTCCTTTATAGGTAATTAGACATTTTTGCCTTGCTACTTGAAAACTTTTTTCCTTCATGTTAACTTCAGATAGTCTGATGACTGTATGCCTTGGTGTAGACCTTCTTACAATGTATCTCCCTGGTGTTTAGTGTGCCTCTTCTACCTTGCAACACTGGCGATGTTTTCATCAATTATTCTCTCAAATAGGGTTTTCACACTTTTTACTTTTCTTCTTCTCCCTCAGGAATACCTGCTACTCATAGGTTTGCATGTTTTTCATGATCCTATATTTCTTGTGGACTTTGTTTATTTTATGTGATTCTTTTTTCTTTATTTTTGTCTGATTGGGTTAATTCAAAGACCTGTCTTCAAGCTCTGAAATTCTTTCTTTGGCTTGTTCTATTCTATTCTTTAAGCTTTCAACTGCATTTTTTAATTCCACTAATGTGTCTTTCACTTCCAGAAGTTCTGGAATTTTTTTGTTTGTTTTTTAAATATCTCTTTAGTATTTTTTTTTTATTTATGCCCTGAAGTATTATTATTACTATTGTGTGTGTGTTGATTTTCAACTTTCTTTTGTATCTCATTCAGTTTCTTTACAATCCATATTTTTAATTGTCTGTCATTTCAGAATTTTCATTTTTGTTTGGATCTATTGCTAGAAAGCTAGTGTGATGCTTTGGAGGTGTCAAAACAGTCCTTTTTTAAATGCTTCCAGAGTTCATATGCTGGTTCCTTCTCATCTGGAGAAATTGTCACTTATTTTTTAATTTGCTTTCATTAGGATGGAATTTTTTATTTATTTATTTATTTCCCCTTGAGGGTATTCCTGTAATGTTTGCCACGTTTGTTTGGCTTTGCCTTTGGGTAGTTTCAGGGGTCTAGGGCCCTATATGTTTTCCTTGGTTACAAGTAGTCTATATGCAGGGGCTTTCTCAGAAGGGTGGTTGTAGAGATGTACTAAGCTATAGTTTAACCACCAGTCCAGTAGGTCACACATATATGTAAGAGCCAGCTGCAGGAGGAGCTGATGGGTGTATGCTTGGTCTCAGCTTGCTCAGGCAGTGGGGTGACCTGTAAATTGTCTGATGTCCTGTGTGCTGTGCTTAGCCCTAAGTAGGAGACAATGCTGGGTGCAAATGGTCTGCCAAGCTCACCCTCCTATACCCCAATTACTAGAGGAAGTACCAGTCCTGAGGACGGTGGCAGGGCAGCTTGTGTTGAATTGCACCAAGGTCTCTGCTGGCAGGCAAGTAGCATGAGGAGGGGTGTAGGAAGGAAGGAACTGAACTCCTCCATGGCCTAGATAGATACAGATAGGATCTGTCTCCTTGTCACACCACTGTCCTGCTGCTGTTGACTTTCAGTTCAGATAGATACTGTTATTTAACTTCAGGCCAAAATGTAGCTGAGAGACATAGAAAATGTCTGTGCTACAGCTCTCTGCTCAGATGGCCTCAGAGTGAAGTTTCTGTCAGCCCAAAGCAGACAACTTTGAGGCTGGATTATACTCCACTGCAGGAAGCTGCAGCTCGTTAAACGGAGAGGTGTGGGCCCTGCCCACTGTGCAAGCCTAAGCACGTGGGCACACTGTCGGTGGTGATACAACCGCTCCCAAATGCCCTTGAGTGACCACTTCTCAGTGCACCCACCCCAGCTCCCTGCAGGAACAGCCAGGGCTGCATCAGCTGCAGTAGGTGGGGGGAAGGATAAATCCTGGGATGGAGGAGGGCATGCACTCTCCTCTCCTTTGTCCCAAGGGTCTCTCAGTGTGCTCTACTTGCCTCTCACCTAGGAGCAGCC
This sequence comes from Varecia variegata, assembly GCA_028533085.1. Taxonomy (NCBI): domain Eukaryota; kingdom Metazoa; phylum Chordata; class Mammalia; order Primates; family Lemuridae; genus Varecia; species Varecia variegata. The sequence continues at coordinate 4,533,012 of CM052450.1, read as the reverse complement.
CACCCTGGCCCCCTGTGGCTGCTGCAGTCTGAGTGGGTGCTGGGGGATGCTTGTGGGGGATCCAGAAATGCAGAAACCCAAGAGCTGAAATTCCCTGGGCAGGGCAGCTGCAAAAACCCTATCTCTCTAAGTAGAAGGCAGAAATGGACTACACCCTTCTTGTAAACCCAGGCACAGAAAGCACACAGTTAGTGGGGAAGCATCCCCCTACCAAAAGCAGAGAATTGTCCAGCCCCCAATGCACTTGTGCCAATCCTCTGCTTTCCCATGTATTTATTGGATCATTCTGCACTACAATTTGTATAGTCCAGGTGTTACTTTTCTATATTACATAATTGCATAGATAAGTTTAAATTTTGTTCATGCTGTTTCTTTCCAAACCACAGTTAACATTCCCAAAATAGCATTATCTACTATAATTGAGTGACAAAAAAAAAAAAAAAAAACTTACAAATGTACACTGCGTATTCTAGAATTTTGCATAAGGCAATGCTATGTTTTACAAAATAGTAAGCTTATAAAAATTGAGGTGATACCAACATATTGACATATCTTTTTGCATCTCAGTTAGATAAATCCTGATAATTGAATTAATGCTCTTCTGATGATAACTTCCTCGTCATACTTGGAGTCTTATAAATAAAATGTCTGCATCAAATTAAGAACTTTTTTGGCACTGGCAGTAATATTTGAGGCAACCTGTCTCAAAAATATTCAAGTAGACAAAATGCGATTACTTTATTATGATTTTATTTTATATAATCAGAATAAAAGTAATAAAATTATTTTTAATCTAAAATAAAGAAGAGACAAAGAGCAAACACAAACATAGGAGTTTCATTTGTAAATGAAAATAGCATGTATTTAATAAAACTTTACACCCAACTGAGCAATACATTGGCTAAATTTTAAATTGTATATTTGTTTGAATTCAAGAATCTATTAAATATAAATTCAAAATCTTATTTTTAATAAATCACCTAATTTCTCTAGGCTGATTTTCACCAATTAACTCACATAGTACAGATTGAATATCCCTTATCTGAAACATTTAGGACCAGAAGTATTTTGAATTTTGGATTTTTGGGGATTTGAGAATACTTGTATTACGCTTACCAGCTGAGCATCTGAAATCCTAAAATATGAAATCTGAAATGCTCCAATAAGCATTTTCTTTGAGCATCATGTTGGCACTGGAAATGTTTTGGATTTTGGAGTATTTCAGATTTTGGATTTTCAGATTTGGAATGCTCAACCTGTAATTCCTAAATGCATTCAAATTATTATTATATATGCATATTTATACATTACCACTTATACTTAGGACTACATGGGAATCCATATGAATATATTAAATATATGCCTTATCTACTTATGTTTCACATGCCCATGTTGGCAGTGAATATAAATTGACCATCTCTACTGGATATACATTCCCCTAAATCTTGATACAACAAATATGCTTGATTAATAGGAATTCATTTGGTATAATAACCATCAATACTTTTATTTATCCTTTATTTTCTCAGCTCTGAGAAATTTTTCAAAACAGGATTATACTTGTAATACTTGTAACTATAAAATGTATTTTCTTTAAACTCCTTTAATCTATGTGAGGTAGTATTTTCTACTTCTTGTCATCTTGAAAGTTCAAGTTTTGATTTGGAAGATATAAAAATACCAAAGACATTAATATTCTCTCATGTATTAATATTTCAATCCAATATAATATATGCATGTGTATGTATGTTATAAAATATGAGTGTGTTTGAGGCTATATATATATTACATGTATTACAAGGAACAATATTTCATCTGCTGATTTCCTATTTATATTATAATTGGTTGACAGGAGTTGTAACAACTAGAATTAACCAATGTGCAGATGTCTCCTGATTACATTGGGTGGTCACCTGTTTGGACTACCCTATAAAAATTTAGGGATTTATTAAGCTTTGCAGGATCCGGACACTCATTTTGTATTATTACATTAGTCATTTTATGGCATAATATTAGCAACAATATATTATCTTTGGAGGATGGTTTCACTAGTATCCTTTGTTCTTTTGTTTTGAAAAATCCCAAAATTCGTTAACTCGAAATTTTGCAAGTTTTCTAGGGCATGAGCATTTATTTATATAATGTAGTGGTTTTATTTTAAATTATAATTTCAGATTACTGTCTAAAATATGAAGGCAAAAGAATTAAATACACAGTGTTTTATCATTTCTAAGCTATTAACCATATAAGTCATACATTATTCTGGCAATACTTCTAGGATGTGTGATTTTTGCTTTTAATAGAAATATATAGCAGTGAAGTAAAACAAATATTTGACTATGTTTTAGTAGACCTTGTAAGGCTATCAAATTTCCATTGACATATGACTTATAGTGTTAATATTTTTAACCTTGCAAAAGATTTAAAAAATAGATATAATTTTAGTTGAACAAACTACACCAATTATCTGCTTGTCAACAGTTGATAAATCATTTATTTTTCTGGTCCAATGTGATACTCAGTAAGCAATAAAAATGCCTGGTACTAGAATCAAAGTATATTGCTGTATATCATTCAATGACAATATGGAGTAATGTTAAATTACTCTAAGGACAAATTTTTTTTAATTGACTTGACAGAAAGTGCAAGAAAGATTTAAGAAATATCTTGTAAGTGCTGAGCTCAAAACTTAGCATGGAATATCATCAATCTATATTCTACTGAGACCACAAGATTTACCAAAGAGTCACATTGAACTTACATAATTAATTTTGCTACAAATTCTGATGTTGTGTAGTAAAAGTTCTTATATTTCTCAAATTATTGGTATTGTAAATGGTTTCAAATTTTGACAATGCCTCCATTAACCACCTGCTCACTTGATTAAATTATAATACTGGGAAGCAGAACTCCTTTTATCCCTTGAAGACAAAATATGTCTGTTTGGTAATGAGTAACATTAGAATTACTTAATGAAGAAATCTTAATACTGCAAAAAATGTGAAAGTGAATTAAAGCACATATAATGGGGTAATGTTTGGTCATTAAAGGACACTGTTCTAATTAGCATTTCTTTATTTGTTTTACTGTGCTGGAAATGGTCAGGCAGTTAGTTCTGTGATTGCATTACGGCTTTATTCAGAGTTAACAAAAAATGTATAAAATGAGGTAGACATTTTCTTATATTTGCAGTTATGTAAAAAAGTAACAAAATTACAATGATTTTACTTGGAGAGATATTATAATAAACATGGTTTGTTTAATAGAGAAAAATTATATGTACATATTGGTTCAAGTTTCTAAAAAAATGCTTGAAATCTTTATGTAAGTAATTTGTAAAATACAAGTAAATACTAATATTTTTAATTGCTGAGGTTCCAATTGTTGTAACATCAGATCATCCAATATATTTTTTTCTTTACACCATCTGGTCCTTACTTCCTATTAAGTGACTAGCCCTGATTCCAAATCTGAAGTCTGAACAACAATTTTGCATGCATAGAACAATGACTACTACTTAAGCAGAGAGGTGACAATATTCTTACTGATCCTGATACAACGAAAGCCACAAGGGTACTCCATGCTGGACCTGCAAGTTTGTACTCATTACTTTACAATCACATGCTTAGTACTTTTTCTTAAAGCATGGAATCAGTGCTCCTGACTACAAGTTGAGTTTGAGTTGCTGATCTTCAAGTTGAATTCTGTGCCGAAAATAGAAAACTTGATGAATTTTTAGCATTTTGTCTTTGCTCTGGAGTACTAGTTGAGACTATCTCATTCCATGTGGTGATGTTCTGTTCTTGAGAACAAAGGTGTATTTCCTGTAAGTGCACTTTGTTCAGAGCCTCTCTAATCTACTCTGACATCTGGCTTAAATTTGAATTCCATAAAGAAAAGAAGAAAGCAGCTTTTCTTAAGCCATGGAGGGAAAAAGAAGGCAATTAAAGTCTCCTTGTACTTTTCCTATTGGGAAATATTTGCCTATAGTCTTCATTGTTACCCAATGACCAGAAGTAATCTACTTGAATTTCTTTTTTTTTTTACAATAAAGAGATTTATAAGCTAACCATATGTCCAATGTAAAAGCACCTCTCCTAGATTACCAATATAGAAGATTACTGAACATTATGTATTTCTTTATCAGGGTATCCTCTATTGAAAATCATCAGAATCAGTTAGATGTGGCCTCACCCTTCAGCTGCATAGCTGCAAAAGTTGGGCATATTCATGGGACAGGGGATAGAACACCAAATATCTGTAGTACTGCAGTTTCTGGTTATTCATATTTTTAGTTTCTTTAAATAGTATCTGCAACATCATTACAGATAAACATTGAATAAGTAAATAACAAAGATTTACTTTCTTAAAAATGAAGGTTGTTTAATAACAATGAACATACTCCTGTTACAAATATCTAATCATTCAGAACATTTTATAAGAATATAGTTAAAGTCTTTTAATTTTACTCTTTTCATGCAAATAAACTTTCTAGGAGAAGTGTAACATACTACTTACAAGCACACTTTGGGTGAGGCACAGCAGATATGAGTATTGTTTTTGCATATTGTAAACTAGTGCCTGTATTTTAATATTCTGAATAATGTTTTCTTATCTGTAATATGAAAGTAATTATATTTCATGGCATGCTGAGAAAAAATAATACATAAAAATATGTTTAGCACATTTCAATGTTGTAATCATAAGACAGTGTTAGTGGAAAAAAATAGGTTAAAAAAGGATTAGACTTTTTACTGATGTGTTACAGAGCTGATTAAATAATTTTTTTTCCTTTAGATATCTTAGTTAAGTAATACAGAAATTTACCCTGAGATGTTGACTAGAATTAAAATCAAAGCAAGTACTTTCATCTTGCAGAGAATATTGACTATGGCAAACACCATACTACTTGAATTTTATTGGTTACTTCCTGGAGAAGAAACATGTCTGTTTCATCAGTCCAGATTCCTGATATATGCTGTTTGATATGTTTTCTATCCATCAATGGTTTGTTTATTTGGCCTGTACTATACTTTTTCTGTACCTATTGAGATGATCATGTGTTTTTTAATTCTTCATTCTGTTAATGTGATATAGCTCATTAGTTTATTTTCATATATTGAACCATCCTTGAATCCTAGGGGTAAATGGTGGATGATATGATCCTTTTAATGTGCTGCTGAACCTTATTTTATTGAGGGTTTTGTATCTATCATCGTTAGGGATGTTGGGCTGTGGTGTCTTTTCTAGTGGAGTTTTTGTCTGGCATGATATCAGAGTAATGATGGCCTCATAAAATGAGTTTTGAAATGTTCCTTCTTCTACAATATTTTGGAAGAGTTTGAGAAGGATTGGCATTAATTTGTCTTAAGTGTTTGGTAGAATTCACCGGTGAAGCCATCTGATCCTGGACTTTTCTTTGTCATCAAGTTTTTTCATTACTGAGTGAATCTCCTTACCAGTTATGTGTCTGTTGAAACTTTCTATTTCTTTATGGTTTAATCTTGGTAGATTTTATGTTGCTAGAGTTTTATCCATTTCCTCTATACGCCAAATAAGAAGCACATAGTTGTTCATAGTTTTTTCTTATTCTTTTTATTTCTGTGGCATCAATATAATGTCTCCTCTTTCATTTCTGATTTTATTTGAGTTTTCACTCTTTTTCTGATTCTAGCTAAGGGTTTAAAAAACAAACTCTTAGTCTCAATTTTTTACATTGTTTTTCTATTCTGAATTTCATCTATTTCTGCTCCAATCTTTATTATTTCCTTTCTTCTACTATGTTTAGACTTAGTTTGTTCTTCTCTTTCTAGTTATTTGAGGTATAAAGTTATATCGTTTATTTGAATTTTTTAATGTAAATATTTACCATTATAAACTTCCCTATTAGTATTATGTTTGCTGCTTCCTGTGATTTTTGCTATGTTCTGTCTTTGTTTTTGTCTGTCACAGCATATTTTCTAATTCTCCTTTTGATTTCTTCTTTGACAATCCATTGGTTATTCAAGAGTGTGTAATTTCCACATATTTGTGAATTTTTCTGTATTCCTTCTGTTTTTTTCTAGATATTTATCTTGTTCCTTTGTTTAGAATATTTTTCTCTGTTTCTTCATTTTCTTTAACAGTCTTTGTTAGTGTCTACACAGTAGACGAAGCAGCTGCCTCTCCTAGTCTTCACAAACTGGACTTGACCAGAAGATCTTCACTGATTAGCCTGGCCAGAGATTCTGGATGCTTCTTTAACCTTTGTGCTGGTCTAACCTGCTTTCTTTGTCCTTAGTCCCTCCCATGCATCTAGAGTGTGCTAGGTCCCGTGTATTCTCTGAGACAAATGAGACTGAAGATATTTCTTCAGGCAGCTCCCAGAAAACTAAAATTCTTCAATGCTCTATCCAACTATTTTTCTCCCCAGCAAGAAACTGAGATTTGGAGTTTCTCATCTACTTGCTCTTTGCAGAACCAAGGGAAGGGTCATGAGGCTATGGTGACTGCCAAACCCATTGGCATCGCTCTTCTTCCTGGCTTCAGGCAACCTGATTATGTCAGGGCCCAGGAGCACTCTGAGGTGGGCAAAGAAGAAGCCAGTTCTCTGGACAGTCCCCCCAGATATACCTGCGTCCCTCCTCAGGGAGAAGCCAGAAGCTTAGGGGTTTCCTCACAATCATATGGCACTGAGCTGTGGGTAGGGCCTATGAAAATAGGGTTCCTCAAATTTCTCTGCTGGCTTCAATGTGAGTAGTTTGCACTAACCCTGGGCATAGGAACCTCTATATTTGTTTCTGGATTTCTCCAAAAAGGAAGTTGCCCATGAATTCACATTGAATTACTGTATTTGTGCGAGGAAGGAGGATATAGGGTTTTCTATTAATGTCATCTTGTTGGCATCATACCCCTTCAAATTGAATTTTAAAATAACCATTTGAGAGGTAATAGCAGGAAGAAATCTCTACTCACCCACTCTCAATGTGTTATTCCCTGATTTGCTGATTCATCTGATAACAATCATAAAATCATTAACTCATTCTATAATAAAAGATGGGACTTGCGGTCTTTGCCAAAGAAGTTTCTTTTCTTGAATACCTGTTCTCTCAAATGTTCAGTGTAATGAATCACTGAAAACATGTCATCAAATGTTACCAAAAACATTGTAATTGATCTTAGTTTTGATCCAAGGGATGCAAGCTTACTGAGGCAATAAATTTGGAATGAAACATTGTTCATTCTATCAGTGGCACCTGTATCTTATTTAAGGCATAGGTACAGATAAGGGAAGAGCTACCAAACTTGAGGTAAACCTAAACAAGACCAAAAATTTCAAAAATCAAGGCAGATTCTTTATAGACTATGACTCAATAATTTTCCATCCAGAATGACATTAATCTAGACTCAGCAAAATTTTATGAGTAATTTATGAAATTTCCTCATTATTGTAGAACTCAAATGATTTCTCAAGGTTAACTAGAATTATGTGCAGGCACCAATATAGACAGACAAGAAAAATAATGAAACAAGAAAAAACGTTCTAAACAAAGTAAAT
>CM052450.1:4503733-4524975 GCA_028533085.1 Varecia variegata | reverse complement strand
CTCAAAATTCATATGTTGAAGTCCTACCCCTAGTACCTCAGAAAGTGACTGCCTTTGGAGGTGGGGTCTTTAAAAGGGCAATTATGTTCAAATAAAGTCACTAGTAGGCCCTGCTTATAAGAAGAGCAGATTAGGACGAACACACAGGTAGAGGAAAGACCTTGTGAAGACAAAGGGAGAAGACTGATACCTGTGAGCCAGGGAGAGAGGCCTCAGAACAGAGTAACCCTCACAATGCACTTCTACCTTCCAGAAATGTGAGACAATAAATTTCTGCTGTTTAAGCCACTTAATCTGGGGTATTTTGTTATGGCAGCCCTAGCAGATTAATATACCTCTTAAAACCTCACTTAAATGACAGTGGAGAGGGAAAACAGCATAAACCTACAAAGAAAGCAAAGGAGATAAAAGTAACAAAGGTCACTAAAAGGCCACTAAATGCAATGGGGGAGCCCTGAAGGACTCTAGTCACATCACAGATCTTTGAAAGATTTCAAGAATCGCTGTGGAAGTGGAAAGGTGAGTGCAGCTGAAAATAGGAGGGCAGGCCTAAAGCCTGTAAAAAAATAAAAGCTGTAATATGGCATTTAAAAATAATATGTTTACTTAAAATGCTAGAACATCCCTAGACTCTCAACCTTCCCTCCCCTCCCACATCATGATCTCATTTTACCCTATCAGAAGACTTGGAGGAGTTAAACCAGGAGATTGTACTCAGAACAAAGGTATTAAGAAAGTTTGCTATGAAGACAAGAGAAATTAGACATTCATTCTAAGTGAGACCTCCTACCCTCTACCCTGCTCAGCACTTTCTATCACTTGAGTAATAAAAATACTTAAAAAATAATATATATTTGCACTGTGTGCTACACATTTATTTTACTATTCATATATACTGCTACTCATATTTATCTATATTACTATGAGCTATGCATACATTTCTTAAGTTAAACATATAATAATTATTAACCTTGGTAAAAATTTTATGACTTAGATGCTGTTACTACTATTTTATGTTTTTCCTCAATATAATGAAAGTTCCAAGAGGGCCAACAATTGGAGATTTAGCCATTTTTCTCACTGATGTATTTCTAGTATAAAAATGCGTGTCCCATGATAGTAAGAACTTAATAAATATTTAATGAACGAATATTTTAATTTTTATTTCATATATGAGAAAACTAAAGCATATAGAGGTTAAATAATTAGCTTAAGCTATAAAAAAATAGTTGAAAGTCATACTTAAATCTTCTCACTCCTAAAAGCCTATAGATATTAATAGTTGGGACTCTTTCCCTAAAGAGCATATCTTCATTACCCACCACTCTACCAGATAGACTCATGAATTTTTTGTCGTTTTATATTATTATTTAGCTGAAGTAAATTTTACCTACTTTATATGTACAAGTCTATAAACTTTGACAAATTTTTACAGTCATGTAAACTCCCTCCACAGTGAAGACAGAGAATATTCTTACTACGCAAAAAAAAAAAACCCTCATTTGCCTGTTTATAATCAAACCCCTATTACTACCCCCAGTCCTTGGGAACCACTGTTCTGATTTCTGTTTCTATACTTTTGACTTTGCCAGAATGCAATATAAATGGAATCATAGACTATATAGTCTGTATGTCGTTTCTTAACTTAACATGATGTTTTCTAGTTTCCTTCTTTTTGTTTTGCTAATGTACCAATATTTCATTCATTCTTTTTTTTATTTCAGAGTAGTATTTTGTCATAAGAATATACCACAATTTGTTTTTAGTTTTTGGCAGTCATGAATAAATCAGCTATAATCATTGGCATGCAAGTTATTGTGTGTGAATGTGTCTTTATTTTTCTTGGGCAAAATATCTGGGAGTATTGGATTGTTAGGTCATATGCTAAGAGCATGTTTAATTTCACAAGAAACTGCCAAGCCATTTTTCAAAGTGGCTGTTCTATAATATTTGCATTGCCACCAGCGTTGCAGGAGAGTTCCAGACAACTTTTCCCAACATTTCCCCAGCAATTAGCATTTACGGTGCTTTTCTTTCCCCTTTATTCTGCTCATTCCTTTCACTTTTGTTGGCAATTTTTATGTTTATAGTCATATCACATTGTGATTTTAATTTGCATTTCCCTAATTAAGCATCTTTTCTTGTGTTTATTTGCCATCCCTACTCATGATTGTTTTATTCAGACAAACCTAGGTCTAAATCTCTACCCTGTGTCTGTAAGAAAATTTTTATTCTTGCTCAGTTTATTTACTTATTTTTAAAATGCAATAAAACAGTTTTATGAATAATAGGTTAGTTCACACACACAGAAAGGTCTATCCTAGACTGTGATATTTCTGCACAACTTATTTGCTATGTCCCGGCTCAGTTGAAAAACTATCAATACCTCCTCATTACCAACAGGACAAACTGTGACTAAGCCTGTTCTTAATTTACTTGACAGACTTTGCTCTGTCCAATATTACTTCTTATTAATCACATCATGTCCAAGTTAGAAAGCATGTCATAAAGCTTTTTTTTTTTTTAATTATTATACTCTAACATATTTTCCTCTTCATTTCTGTACTTTTACTTGTTTTCTCTTCTCTAATTTATGTGTACATTTCTCATGTCTCTGAATCTCAGTAACTTTTAAGTTTTACAGCAGCAGAGACTATGTCTGTCTTATTAGCCACCAGGTATGTCCCTGGAACCTTGGGAACAGTGTGGCAGTTGTTATATGCTCAATTTACTGTTGAATGAATGAAGGAAAGACTAGACTCCATTGGCATCACTTTCTTATTATGCACTTTCTGCTCTACCTTAAAAGCATTTATTTTTCTCTGATATCTCATATCATTTTATTGACTTTTACTCTCATTTACTGTAACAGATTTAAAAAATCTTTAATACCATTAGGTTTCTCAAAATGACATAGATTATATATATTTCAGCTACATGTGTTCATTTTCTGTTTCTTCAACTAGATTGAAAGCTGTTTGAGAACAAGAAAAAATTATGTCAACTACCTTGAAATTTTTGGATCCTCAATAAAAGCACAATGAAGAAATTTTTCATGCCTTACTGAAGAAAATAAAATATAAACAATGATATAGGTTAGCTTTCTTTATAAAAAATAATAAGATTAAGAAAATGACTTACAGATCACAGTACTTACAGACAGAATTATTGATTATAACACATTATTGACATATAGGCAAACAAAAAGAGAGAGGAATATAGTCATTAAAGAAAAGAGAAAACTCTTTACAGTGGCCAAAGAAGATGTAGGAAGAAAAGCAGTCTTGGAACAATCAACCAAGACACACTTTTGAGTAAGGATTTATAAGGCATGGAAACAGACTTTCTAGCATTTATTCTTTCTCATGTCTGTAGACCCTCTTTGTTTAAAAAAATAAAAGTAAAATTGTACTGATATTCACATCAAATTACAAAATACAACAGAAAATAGATTTCCAGTAGTTATTTAATAGAAGATACAGTTGAATATCCCTTTCTTCACATTCAATGTGTATTCTGGTTTCTTGGCTCTTAAAAGTTAATATATGAGTTTTTCTTTAATAAGCTAACCGGAGGAAGTAACTTTTTAAAAACGCTTTATCCACCAAGCTATTAAAATAGCATAGCTGATCTGGAATATATGCATCCCAGGGATTACACTCAATTTATTTCTCCTTGATTGTGCTTTGAAAACGACTGCCTGCTGTGCACACCCTGCCAAACCTAATGATGATATGCCTGTTCCAGGAATCCTCCAGACTGGCGTTCTTTGTGTCTCCAGGGGCCTCTTAATGTTTTGTTAAAAGCACATCACCAGTGAGCTTACTTTGATTGAAATTGCCGCAGTGTATATGGTTTTACAATGATTTTTCAATTACAAAAGTTATTTTTATATAATTGTGAACGTTACACTTGACCCATAATTATAGAAAATTTCAGATGTGTATTTCAATCATTAGAGGTTTCACAGGAGTTGAACCATTCTTTATCTATCAAACCCACACAGCAGGTTTTCAAGAACAAATTTTGGACAATCTCACATTGAATTTTTTCATTACATATATCATAGCATGTTTATGTACCTGAAATATTCCACAAAAGGCTATGATCAAATAATTCAAGCAACTTTAAAGTAAATTAAGTTTATAAAGTTCACCAACCTTATAAAATGAGAAGTGGGCACAATTTTCATCAGGAACCATACTGTCTGGTCTGACATACTTACTGTTTTTCTGACTCAAGAGACTTGCATCAAAGATTCAGAAGGGAAACAGTAACGGATATGAAGAAGGAATCAGAGATTATTATTCTAACTCAGAGAACCCTTAAATCTTTACAAAAAAGAGATCTCAGAAGAAGAGATCTGCTGCAAACATTTAACTCTTTATTGGCCAAACTTCACAGTCTTCTTATCTCAAATAGGGATAAAATTTATTTGGCTTAACTACAAAAGTTTTTGCAGTCATGATACTTGAGATGACTAATAATTCAGTAAGTATGAGAATACAGGTAGAATTAAAATTGAAATTGGACTGATACTAAAAATGTTATCATTGTGTTATATGAAAGGAGAGAAGGGTAGTACTTCCCTTGACAAGGATGGAAGAGGCTCTTGGGCCTGGCACAATACACATTCGGTTAAAAATGTTATCATTTACTGATTTTTTTCCTTGTTCAGAAAAAGAGACACATTAACAGTAAACTGTATAAACTCAGTATTGACAATAAATCCTGGAGTCTGCTTCTATCCTTAGAATTTTCTTCCCGGTTTCTAAATTAACACAACTACTTTGATCTGTCCTCATTGATAAGAGGTAAATTAATTAGTCTAAGTGCAGAAGAATTACAGGCAATACTCAAAGGTATTGCAGGTTGGGTTCCAGATCACTGCAACAAAGTGAATATTGCAATAAAGCTACTCACACAAATTTTTTGGTTTCTCAGTGCATAAAAAAAGTTATGTTTACATTATACTGTAGTATATTAAGTGTGCAGTAGCATTATGTCTGAAAAATGTACATACCATAATTAAAAATACTTTATTGCCAAAAATGAAAACAAAAGAGTCTCTGGGATGTTATAACAGCTCTTCAACTTACTAGCTGTGAAATCCTAATCAAAGTGGGTTGATGTGGTAATTTAATTAAATTAGGTTTTTCATGTAAAGTGCCTGCACATAGCAAACACTTAATGTTTGTTATTAATTATATTAATTGTAACATTCTACCAGCTACAGGCAGCATTGTAGCAAGGAGAAGAAAACTGAACTGAAATTGTGATGCAATAAACCAAAAATCTGGTCCTGCCATTAGTATTAACTTTTTTAGAGATTCTGAGAAAGCAACTGAAGTTTTCTGGGCTGCTTCTGTAAATTATTAGATGCTTAAGCAAGCCATTGCATTTGAGTTAAGCCAATATTTTCTCTTCATTTTCCTCCCTCTTTATGGAGTTTTATGTCATCCGTTGTTCCCCATACTTACAGACAAGAGACTTGAATTGCTTTTCCCAAAAGAAGTATAACTGTTTTAAATATTTTTGATTTTTCTTTTTAACATTGTGTTTCTCCCCATGTTGGAACAGTAGGAAAAGCTAATTTTATTGGTAAATTAATGAACATCCTTTTAAATCTCATAGTTTCAAAGGCCTTTGGATCTTATGTATAGAAGGTAGTGTGGGCTCATCCCAAACTCTTGCTCTTGTTGTGTTCAGGAACAATGGGTCTTGTGCTATCAGTTTGAGTGAAGAAAATCCCCAGTACTTGAAACAGAAGATAGCTGAGTAGCCATAGTTGGGAACCACACTCAAACCTCAGTCTCTATTGCTGTCTACCCTGTACCAAAAAAAACTTCTGTTGTTTGGGTTTTCTATGCAGATTTCTTTCATTTGTTTCCATCAAAATATGTATGTTCTTTTTAGAATCATGTTCTAGCAAATATAATTATATAATTCTCTAAGTAATTTTATATTGTACAAGATCAAGAAGAAGAAGAAAGAGGAGAAGGAGGCAAGAAGAAGAAATAAAAACCCTAGTTAATAATGATTCTTTGTAACATTTTGTTCAAAATCTGTTTCCCACTATTTAAATATTGACTTTTTGTGGATTACTCTGCTAGGTAAAGTGCTGATTCTTTTTTGATAAGCATAAACATTATTCAATGCATAAACAAAACTTTTAAAATATCAAACTACTAATATATCATCACCAATAAGTAAAATTAACATACAGGGTCAACAAAAAATACAAACGTAAGGAATAGTTTATCTATGAAACTCCACGTGGCACATCTGCCTTTTCTTTCCCAGGGCATAGGCAGGAGTGCAGAAGGGCATCCAGAGCTCACGATGACCCCGGAAACATGTTTCTGTGTCTAAAGCACCATCAGCAAGAGTGAGAATTAGAATCCTGACTCCATGGCACTTTGCCCCTTGCTACACTGCTTCTCCTGAAGAGAAAGGAACGGAGTACCACGTGCATTTCTCTACTGGCAAACAGGCACTCTCAGCCCCAACCATCCCAATCTGCCTGAGAAATAATAAAGACAAGTCCCCTTATCAATTTCATCCTTGTTCTATCAGTCGTCACAAGAAATCCCAAACTCCCCAGGCATCATTCATCACCCATCTCTCGCATTTCCAATTGATTCTGCACATTCCTAATCTAACCCTGCATGCACCCTTTCCCAACTTCAACACATTCAATGCCAATATAATTAAAATATACTATATATTTAAACTCTTCTTTCAGTGTTTGTTTTCTTCAACTACTACCTCTAACTGAAATCCCTAACTCCCTTGAAAATAGTGCTTTTGCTGAAGGCCTTTCAAGTGGCTATATTTTGTTTTGGTTTTTCCCTTCCACATCACTCTTACAATTGGGCTTGCAATGGAACAGCTATATCCTTACTTCTATTGCCAATTCCATAGCATTGTCTTAGCCACACTGATCCCTCAAAATACTCAGGAGTGAATTACATACCATTAGACCACACCAACTGTTTTCAATAGGTTAGATGATTTCAAAAGTTGTGATATCTACATTATAAATTGTACTATTTATGAATTTTTTATATTTTTAGTCATTTATTGTGGTTTAGAAGGGTATCAGTCTGTAATAGTCTGGGGAAATAATAATCATAACAAAAATGAGATGCACATAACAGGGAGTTCCAAACAGTGAAACAAATGAGTAACTCAGAGTGCGGTGCACAACTTTGCACACTTGAGTGTTTCACTGTCCAAACCACAAGTACCCACAGGTAGCTTCAAACAAAATATATATATATTATTTATTTCTAAGCAAGTATCTACACTCAGGGGAATTTATCCAAGCAGTGTACCTTGACTGACAGTTCACTGTGCTCAAGATGTAACAAAGTAGACATTCCACGCTCCTTAGTAATGATCTATCTACCAAATGGGTTTCAACAGATACAAGGGAAGGCTGATCTCAGCCCAGGACAGCCAGAAGCAGATGTTGGTCTTGAAATATTGAAAAGGTTTACTCACATTGTAAATAAAACAGACTGACTCCAACATTTTTGAACTGAGCATCTGGGTAATGGCATTTTCATTAACTGTAAAAAGACAAGGTTTGTGATGGGTGAACGATCAGGAACTCAGTTTTGTACACTAAGATGAACAACATTTGACTTTTTGACTCTTTAAATGGTCTTTTGACACCAATTTCAATGTCTTATCTACCACCCTTTAAAATTAAGCATGGTGGTACTACATGGAAGTCAATAGCTCAATCCCCGTTGTGTTTTTATATGTGTCAACAGAGCTATGCTATCTTCCATAATAATTTAAGTACATTTAATTATTTCACACCTTTTTCTTTACAAAATGAGAGAAAATAACTGAGTAAATGATACTTGTAATGATATTGTTAATGAAGACAAACATGGAGAACATTAAGAAAGCTAAAAGAATCAGCAAACCTTTGGCTCTTATGAAGTCATCTTTGGACTTAAGTAAAGAAAAAATTATTGCATTTATGAATTTTTACAAAATTCTGGAAACACATATTAATGATTGTGCCTAAAACTGAGGATTTGAGGCATTTAAATAGTTATATTCAAATTATCTAACAAAGGAGCTCTCACTTATCCCATGAATGTCAGCTTTATGTTTAATGTTTGCTTGCACTTGCAATTCAAGTCCATATTTTCTTTGGTCTTTATGTTCAAAAATATGGTAGCTAGTTGTCTGGACTTAATCTGGAGAGAAACTATCACAAGTCATTTGAAACCATTTTATTTCATACAATCAAGACAGATGCATTATCTCTCAAAATTCTATTGCCTAGTTTCTTAGCTTTGCTTTCACAAGGAACACAATTGAGGCAACAAATCCATTAAGAGAATGTTTCAAAATCCTCTTTTGGTGGGAAGGAAATATTCTTTCTGGTATGTTTATCAGAGAGGTAGAGGCAAATATTTCTCATACTCTGATCCTGAAATATATAATTATTTTATAATTTTTCTTTTTTTTTTCAAGTCATAAGGATTTTCTTTCTTTTTGTTGCCATATCGCACTGGCTATGGCCACTATTACAATTTCAGGAAATCTTGTTGGGTGGCTCCAACTATAGGCTTTATTCATTCAGTTTAAATTTGGAAACTCGAATAAAAAGTTTCAGGATTTTTTTTTTTTTAATTCTTCCCTACTAGCTTCTATTTTTGCTTTTGGTTAATCTACAGATGTCTTTGGTGAGGGGACAGCTCATGGTGAAGCAGAGTCCTAACTTCTGCAATGAACTGTTCCAATACACCAGCAGAACTGCCACTATCTGGGGGAAAGGCTGCTTTAGTGTATAATGCGCATTACTAATTCTAACAGACTTAGACTCAAGAAAAAGAAGATGGAAGTTTTACTTTAGAGAATATAGGAATTATTAGAAAGCTAACTGGAGGGAGAAAAAATAATCCATTTTTGGTTCCTTGCATGAAAGATCCATGGTTTAGTCTATGGTTTACACATCTATGGTTTACACATAGGTTTAGTTTATAAAAGAATGAGAAAAACAAATTAAAACATTAAAAGTAAATATATAAAACCAACTGAGAAAACAGAATGAAGCCAAAACTTAATTTACACTTACAATAAACAAAATGCAGGGAACATTTTAAAAATTAAGAAAATACAGTATAAAAAGTAGCCTGCAAGCTAAATTTAAAAAGAGATTATAAAAATCCTAAAAGGCAAAAAAATTTCAAATGTAATGAAACTTAAATTAAGCAAAAATATACACTAAATGACCAATAATTATCCCTACTTGCTCTGCCCTTATGAGCAGATAAAAAAATTGTCACACACTTAAAATAATTGAAATACAAGTTTCTATTACATTGTCCTCCCACAGGGCTGAAATTTGTTGTTGTGTTTTGAGTTTGTGGCCTAAGAACTTTTTAAAAATTGTAATTGTACATATTCAAAGTGTGAAATCATTTCAATATTGAAACTATATCAATAATGGTATATATGACAAAAATTTAAATGGTCCTGTTTGTTTCCTTTACACTAGATTAAAATTTTAAAAAATTAACAGCTTTGTTAATGTTGCTCAAGATGGCTACGACTAGTCAGGGTCATTGGTTCAATACAGATTTTAGGATTTTTTTTTCTATTTCTGTGAAAAATATCACTGGAATTTTGACAGCAATTGCATCAAATATGTAGATTGCTTTGAGTTGTGTAGACATTTTAACAAGATTAATTATTCCAATCTATGAACATGGAATATATTTTCACTTATGTAATATTTGTCATCTTCAATTTATTTCATCAGTGTTTTACAGTTTTCAGTGTATAGGTTTGTTACTTCGTCGGTTAAATAATTCCCAAGTATTTTCTCTTTTTTGTTGCTAATGTAGATGAGATTGTTTTCGTGATTATTTTTTCAGATAGTTTATTTTTGGGGTACAAAAATGTTATGGATTTTTGCATACAGATTTTGCATTCTGCAGCTTTACTAAATTCATGATTATTTCTAACAGTTCTTTGATGACGACTTTAAGGTTTTCTATATATTAAATCATGTCATCTGCAAACAAAGTCAATTTCACTTCTTTATGAAAAAAGAACAATCCTGGAGCTATCACACTGCCTGATCTCAAATCTGCTACAAAGTTATAGTAATCAAAAGAGCATGCTACTGCGTAAAAACAGACATATAGACCAATCGAACAGAATAGAGAGAGAGCCCAGAAATAAACTCACAAATTTATGGTCAACTGATCTTCAGTAAAGGTAGCAAAAACACACAATGGGGAAAGGAAGTCTTTTCATTACATGGTTTTGGCAAAACTGGGTGTCCACATGTACATGAAAGTGGACCCTTATCTCATAGCATATGCAAAAATCAACTCAAATGCATTAAAAATTTAAACGTAAGACCGGAACTCTAAAACTATTAGAATAAAACATAGGGAAAAAGCTTCTTGATGTTGGTCTTGGAAAAGATTTTTTTGGCTATATCCCCCAAAGAATAGGCAATGAAATCAGAAACAGACAAATGGTATTGCATCGAGCTAAAAAGCTTCTGCACAGCAAAGGAACCAATCAACAGAATGAAGAGACGATTGATGCCGTATAAGAAAATATATGCAAACCATGCGTTGCATATGTGACTGATATCCAAAACATGTAACAAATTCAAACAGTACAATAGCAAGAAAATAATTAACCTGATTAAAGAATGTGCAGAGTGTCTGAGTAAACATTTCTCCAAAGAAGACATATTAATAGCCAACAGGTATATGAAAAATGCTAACATCACTAATCATCAGTGAAATGAAAATTAAAAACACAATGAAATATCACTTCATGGGAGGGACACGGGCAATGTATCTAACTAGAACTTTTGTCCCCCCATAATAAGCTGAAATAAAAAAAAAAAAAGTGAGAAGGTAACAAATGTTGACCAATATGTGGAGAAGAGGGAACTCTTGTACACTGCTAGAGGGAATGTAAATTAGTACAACCATTACAGAAAACAGTATGGTGATTTCTAAAAAAATTTAAAACTAGAACTACCATATGATCTAGCAATTGTACTTCTGGATATATATCCAAACCAAAATAAATAGTATTTTGAAGCTATGTCCTCACTTTCATCTTTATTGCGTCATTATTCACAATGACCAAGGTATAGAATCAATCTAAGTGTCCATTAATGGATGAATAGATAAAGAGAATGGGCTATAAATATACAATGGGATGCTAGTCAGCCTTAAAAAAAGCAGGGAATCCTATCTTCTGTGACCACATGGATAAACCTGGATGACATTATGCTAAGTGAAATAAGTCATGCACAGAAGGATAAATACTGCCTAACCTCACTTACATGTGAAATCTAAAAAGGAGAGCCTGTAGAAGCTGGAAATTGAGCGGTGTTTACCAGAGGCTAGGGTGGGAAATGATGGAGAGATGTTGGTTGATGGGGAAAAGTTTCAGTTAGACAGAGGGACTAAGTTCTGGAGATTATTGTATAGCAGGGTGACTATAGTTAACAATAATGTATTATATAGTTGAAAGCCGCTGAGAGTAGATTTAAACTGTTCGCATCACATATTATCAGTAAGTGAAGTAATAGATAAGTTAATTAGTTTGACTTGATCATTCCACAATGTGTGTGTGTGTGTGTATATACACATATATATATATGAAAATATATATGTGTCTCGAAACATCATGTTGTACACACTAAATACATGTAATTTTATTTGTCAATTTAATTTTTTAAAAAAATTAAAAAAAACCTTGTTAACAGATGATTAAAAAAATGTCCATAGTAATAGCTACTCGGTTGTCACTGCTAGAGTCTCAGTCATTACAAAGGCTTTTTTTTTTCTCTCCTCTTTTTTCCCTTTTCTTTTAAGAAGAAATACACACCAGCCCTTTGTTTCTTGGGTCAAAAATGTCTTTCTCTAAGTATGTATAATACTGGTAAAGGTACTTCAGAATAAGCTGTTTAATTATATAATAATTAGCAATTCTAAAGCTACAAGAGTGACAGGAAGCTTACTCACATGTAATTTTTTTTATATAATTTTTACTACAGCATTCAAAAAAACAAAGAATCCTGTCATTTGCAATCAAACGGATGAGCCCGGAGGACATTATGCTAAGTGAAATAAGTCATGCACAGAAAGATAAATGCTGCATAATCTCACTTATATGTGAAATCTAAAAAATGTAGACCTTGTAGAAGCTGGGAATAGAGTGGTGTTTACCAGAAGCTAGGGTGGGGGATGTTGGGGAGGAAAAAAAGTATATTATGTTTCAAAACTGTTTAAAGACAGGATTTTAGCCAGTTTAAGACCTTTTCAGATATCTCCTTTCAGCCTGGTTATCACACTATACCTGTACTTCGCTTATTTCTCTAATTAACTGAACTTCCAGAAACTTCTTTGAGGTTTTAAGTATTTCATCCAAAAGAAAATTTCATAGGCTATAAATTATTTTACATAACTGCTTGCTAATTAATAAAAGATGTCTAAAATCATGCATCTTGTAGCTAAATAGAAGTTCAGTTCACATGACTGCTTATTCAGAGAGTTTTACCCCAGAGAAAGCTGTAAATTTGAATGAAAGTAGTAATCAAGGATAATCCTTGTATTAGAACAAAGATATTTTAATTTTTTTTAAGTCTTGAAAATTTCCACTCAATTTAATTCTTCTATTTGTTCAGCCCCAAATCTTGAAGTCCTTTTTCAACCTTCCCTTTCTTCTACATACCCCATCTAGTTTATCTGTAATTACAGCTGTTACAGCCTTAACAGGTTCATTGCTTCCTATTCAAAAGGAAGCCAGTACAGTGAGGAGACGGCAGAGGTTACAGCAGAGAAAGAGTTTAACATTGCAGGTGCCATGCAAGGAGATGAGAGAAAGTTCTCAAATATGTCTCTCCCAAAAATTTGGGAGAAAAGGGTTTTAAAGATAGTTTGGCAGGCAAAGAGCTGGGCGATTGGGTCTGCTGATTGTCTGGGTTCAGGCTGGAACCACAGAGGTGTAGAAATTGTCTTCTTGTGCTGAGAGGATTCCTGGGTGGGAGTTGCAAGACCAGCTGAGTCAGTTCCTTGGTATGAGTCACTGGTTTGCGTTGGTCACCCAAAATCCACTGGAATGCAGGGCCTAAAAGATATCTCAAAAACGAGTCTTAGGTTTCTCAAGGGTGATGTTATCTATGGGAGTGATTAAGAAAGTGAAGAATCCTTATGACCATCGTTAGGACTCCTGAGTAGCAATTATAGAAAAGCAAACTAGGGGGCAATGGCTGGTTTTGTGTGTGTGTGTGTGTGTGTGTGTGTGTGTGTATTTTAATGTATATATGTCTACTATGCCTATATACTATGTTCAGGCCCCTATCACAGTGCTCACCTTGTGGTCCTTTATTAACTTTATCAAGGGCATTTTCAAAGCCATCTCTATCTGTGAGATACAAACACACACACACACACAGGTGATTATATATGTGTGTGTATATACATATACACACACATAGAAAGAGAGAGAGAATGTAAATACTTAATACCATTCTATCTTAAACTAGCCTCATCTGGTTACTTGAACTAATTCTATGCCCTCTTACATGGAAATGGTTTCCCTGAGTTTACCCTTGCCTCAAATATATAGATTATTCATGCAATAGCCAAAATTATCTTATGCAAATATAACAGATACTGTTACTCCTGGCCCAAATCCCTCTAAAACCTTCTTATTTCATTAAAAAAAGAGAGGAGTCTATTCTCCTTATATAATTGGCCCTCCATTGAACACATTTCAATGACCCCTAAGTAATCCTCTCCCTT
The DNA here is from genome assembly GCA_028533085.1 of Varecia variegata. Taxonomy (NCBI): domain Eukaryota; kingdom Metazoa; phylum Chordata; class Mammalia; order Primates; family Lemuridae; genus Varecia; species Varecia variegata. Next base: position 4,511,161 of record CM052450.1, on the reverse strand, counting down.
AACTAACTACTTGAACTTTTGAGATGTTTCCCAGAAATGATGGATTTTCTGCAAGACAAAGGAGCTGAGATGCTGAAAGTCCCTAGGCAGACTTCCTGATGCCAAGATTCACCATCACCCACAACCTGTCCCCAATGCAGGTGGCCCCTTATGAAGTACTACACAACCTGTCATAAGGTACATGGCCCCTCCTTTAAAAGCCCGTGATCTCTGGCAGTCGAAGAGATGGATTTGATGACCCTCCTCTCATTCTCCCAACAAAACGTCTGCTGTATAAAAAAATTCTATTCTTCCTTGGCAATCTCAATAATCAGATCTTTGTGAGACAAGTAACTAGACCTAGGCTGAAACCCCTTTGCAGTTTCAACACTTACTAAAATTCTTCAGGGTCTTACATACTTTTTTTCAACAAGCTTTTTGAGGTCATCTTCTACCCATTTCCCTCTGTTTGATTGGCTCCAACTTTATACTCTTCTTTGTGATTCCTCAATTACATCACTAATATCCCCTCCCACCCATCACAGTACTGGTCCACGTACCTTGGCTGTTTATCTCCAATATCCACAAGCCTTGCATCCTCACTTTATTTGGGACTATGCTAAAATACTCCAATATTAAATGATGACCCTTTATAAACAACATCTCTCAATCTCTACTTGTCCTGTATTTTTTATCCCATACGTGACTACTTACATTCAACATTATATTTTTTTTTTGTCTGTCTTCTTTCCACTATAATTCTCTTGAAGGCTTATTTTATTTCATAATAAGGATTATTAAAAGTTAATTAAAATAATATATCTTCATTTTCTCATCTTGTTACAATTGCCAAATATAAAAATATAATTTAAAAATATTTCCCAATATTATATATAGTATACATCAATTGATGTAGGCATTCTCTTACTCTAGGTGCTTTAATTTTTGGTTTATTTCACATTTTCCAAAATTTTACAAACATCCTCTTCTTATGCATGTTAGCAAAGTGAAAATTTTTTTTTGATGATTTAATAAAAATGTCAACATTTTTATTTATTTTTGTTTACAATACTCTTCATCACACATTCTCATTTAAACTCTCAAATTACCTGGTGTAAATTTTTATTATTCTTTTTAGAAATGAAGAAGCTAACTTGTCCAAGGGTACACAACTAGTGAGTGGAGACTCCAATGTCCCTACTACCCTGAAATTACCATTCAGAGGCTGTTTTCACGGTACCACAATGCCTCTTTCTAGTACTAACATATCAGTAAGAAAGGAGGTTCTCAAGGACTAATTTTGATTTTGTTTATAAAAGTCTATACAGAATATGTAGGCTCTTGCACTTCACTGAAAACTCTTAAATAACAAATATCAATTAATATGGACTTAATCACTTACTACATGTTACCTGGATACCGTACTAAGGATTATTACATAGGTTTTTGTCAATTAACCCTAACCCCAATAACCTATAAAGTGGATACTACTATAATCCTCTTTTTATGGGGGAAGAAAATCAATACCTTAAGAAAAGTTAAATTAATTAGAATATTGTAATATCTACTTGAATCATGAGGAACTGATGACCAATTGAATGGCTTTCTAGGCCTCCGAATGTTTTTAGAACTAACCTTTAAAAAATTAGAGCTCCAAAGACAATACAAAATTGCTTATATGCTGCCAACGACCTAAGACACAGTGGGGGCTTCTCGCAAAGTAGAAATGTTGAGGTTGTGGACTTTAGCTGACCTTATTTTGCGTTCCAAAGTTTATCAGTTAACAGCTGTGTGATCTTGTCTAAGTCACAATTTCAAATTCTCATTTTTTTGTATGTGCAATTAAGATGGTATTATATGTCAAAATTTATACTTCATAGGATTTTGAATACTGAGGATTAATTGAGACAATTCATATTAAATATTGAGCATTTTACCTGGCACAAAGAAGTCTTGATAGGTAATAATTCATATTTGTTATTGATGCATTAGATAAACAAATATGGATAATAAATTATGTTTGAAAAATGTCAAAATCTCTACTAAAAAGGAAAAATGATTGTGGTCTTCCCCCAGGAGATTTGAAAAATAAATCATAGTATAATATATAAAACATTTGCAAAGATTAGGTTTATCTTATGCTTGGGCTGTCATCTTAATATTACATTTGTTGCCATTCTTAATATTAGTATCATAACTTATCATGAATCTTCTCACAAATATCTTAAGCAAAGGTAGTTTTAATTCCTGAGAAAATTTAAAGTATTTAGAAATTTATATAATCACTTCTGGAATAAATGTTCTGCCTGGTGAGCAAATTCTTGTAGAAATATAAATAACAATTATTTTTAAATGCTCTGAAAACACAAATATTACAATTTTGAACATAAATATATTTTCTTCTCTAACTGTAACAATATCATAAGATTGAATAAAATGTATTTTCCATTCTTAGCTTGCTTTTTTTATCTAGCCATTGAACATTTAACTTATTTGAGGAAGTACAGTATGAAATGTAGGCATGCTATTATAAATAATACATGATACACATTTTTAAATGACATTTCACAAGTTATGTCAAAGAGGTGAAAACATTAATATGTAAGCAGATTGACATTATGAAAGTACTTCTCACCTATGACATTGAATACGTTTAGAGAATTGTAAATGGTAAAGGAAGAGAATAGCTGTGCAATTAACTTGAATTTTTAAAAATTATAACAATGCCTTAGGATAATTACTCACTGACACCTAGAAATACCAAGAAAGATTATTTTCTTGAGATCATAAAGAATGAAAAAAAAAAGGATGTTCAAGTTGAATGATACACACTATAGGAGAAGAAAGAAAAGTAAAGAAGTATTGTAACCCAGATATTAAATGAAATGAACTGGATTTTTTTTTTCATTTTTAGATAAATGTTGAATTTTTTATACAGCTGGAATAAATCCTTACTGTAACTAATTTTCAAATAACAAATGGAAGCCATGAACTCACTGCCAAACTATAATATAGGCATACTGAGCTGAATTTATCTCATGAATGATTCTTTGAATTTTTACATCATTACCTCTGTGCTTTTTTGTTTGTTTGTTTACATCTATTCTTTCTATTATTCTATTGCAATGCTGAAAACACCACTCAACATATTTCATGTTGCACAATGTACAAAGGTAATTGTTTTCCTAAAATTCTCTTACAAAAAGAAAATATGGGCTTCTGTATCTGCATATTCTTGAGTTAAGAAGGTGCTTCATGGCTCACATTTCTTTTATCATCAGGAGAAAACAGTTTCTTAACACCAATTTTCATTGACTTTATTAGTAAAAGAAGTATTTTTATATGGAAAATCATAAGTTTATCTTTTTTCATATATAAATGAATATAATTGTATAAAATATTTGCCACTTGTCCTGGACTGAATATGAAAATGATATGAATCCTTTTATCAACAGTGTTGTTGTTCAGTTGGTGATTTATTTGGAGAAAGACTTTTATTTGAAAGATAATAATCATTTGATATTCTTGATGATATGACATAGTATAAATTTCTAGAATGTGAGTCATTTTTAATGTAAATTAAAATCCTTCAATCCCAATTTAATAGTGTAATTGACTAGGTAAATTAACACTGTGATCACCAAGAGAGAATATGAATTAATCTGTTTGATGTAGTCTAAATGTTGTCTTGTTCGTTTTTCTAGTTTCAAATTCAAATTGAGATTTTAACCATCTCAAATAATGCCATTTGTAATATGTCAATAGCTGTATTATTACGTGTGAAGATACAAGATTTATCTTTCTCAAAAAGGGTTTGGGTCAGGAGGTTTAGAAAGAGAGGAGGACGCTTTTTCAGGATTTACTTTGCATTCAACCATATTGCTTGGGAGCAAGAATACCACAAAGCATCCACATAAAAATGTGAAAATTAAATGTTCTATTATATGACATTATATTTTAATGTTTATATTGGATGATATTTTAGAAACTCAGAACAAAATGGTAAATAAACACAATTTCTGTCCTCATACAATGAGAAAACAGACACAATAGATGATTATGATACAATTTTTTTTGTTTTTGGTTCTACAATAGAAGAAGGGAGAAAAGACAGCAGATGACATACCATGTTGGTAGCATGAAAAAATTCATCCTGTCACTTGACCAGCAAAAAAAAAAAAAAAAAAAATTCATCCAAACTTTAAAATGCTGGTATTATTTCATGTTAATAAAGGAAATTTACTTGTCTGAGAGTGATGATTTTCATGTCAAAGAACATTTCAGCTTTTAGAACAAAAATATTATTAAGTCATGGTCCACATACTTGAACAATTCACAGTGTATGAGGGAAAGAAACATAAATAAATAAAAAAGGTAATATTAAACAATAAGTTTGTTGCAAAATTACAAATAAAATACCAGGAAATATATAGGCTAGAGTGAATAAATCTACCTGAAAGACTAAAATAAGAATATTTTTTGGAAAAGGTAATAATTGAGTTGATTTGGGATTTTTTTTAAATCACATTAACTTTCAAAACTCAGTTACTATTTTCCCCAGTACTTACCTGTCTTTCTCAATAGTGGTAACAATTATTTTTGAATTTTCATATATTAGAGCTAATAAAATAAGAGAAGCTACTTGTCTTACTATACCTTCAATAAAGGTCTGAAAGATAGGACTTTACAGCATGAAACTGAGATTTAAAAACATGCTGAATGGCTTGTTTCTGAATATTAAAAGACCATAAAGTTAACAGATAGACTTTGAATAAACATATGAATGATATTTATAGTAGGATAATGTAAGTATAAATATTTTATATATTTTAATTTCAATATGATATTTTTACTATGAATCTATAGTTGATATCAAACTGTCAATTATATTGTTTCACCTATTTATTTATTTACGGATATTACAGGGGTATATGTTTTGGTTACATTAATTTGCTTTTGTGCAGTTTGAGTAAAAGTTACAAGTGTGCCCTTCACCCAGATAGTGTGCATTGTACCCGCTAGGTGTAAATTAATCCATCCCCTCCTCACCCCTCCCACCTACTTTCTTTTCCTTGAGCCTTACTTCCATGTGTGCATATGAATGATGAATAATTAGTCCAATTTAGTATTGAGAACATGTGGTATTTGTTTTTACATTTTTGCAGTAATTCACTTAGAAGAATGGTCTCCAGTTCCAACCAGGTTGTTACAAAAGATAATAGATTACCATTTTTTATGGCTGAGTAGTACTCCATGGGGTGTGTGTGTGTGTGTGTGTGTGTGTGTGTGTATGTGTGTGTATATATACACCATATATATATATATATATATATATATACACCACAAAGATGTGGAAACAGTCACCACATTTTATTAATCCACTCATGAATTGATGGACACTTGTGCTGTTTCCACATCTTTGTGGTTGTGAATTTTGCTGCTATAAACATTAAAATGCAAGTGTCTTTTTTATAAAATGCATTTTTTTTTCCTTTGAGTAAATACCTAGTAGGGTGATTGCTGGATCAAATAGTAGGCCTGCTTTTAGTTCTTTGAGGAATCTTCATACTACTTTGCATAGGGGTTGCAGTCCCACCAAAAGTGTATATGTTCCTTTCTCTCCACGTCCACACCAGCATTGTTTTGGGGCTTTTTGATAAGAGCCATTCTCACTAGAGATGGGTGATATCTCATTGTGGTTTTGATTTGCATTTACCTGATAATTAGAGACATTGAGTAATTTTTTTTATGTTTGGTGGCCCTTAGTCTAACTTTGTTTGAAAAGTTTCTTTTCAAGTCTTTTGTCCACTTTTTAATGGATTGTTTGATTTTTTTCTGGCTGATATGCTTGAGTTCTTCCTAGATTCAGGTTATCAGCCCCTTACCAGATGTACAGCAGGCAAATATTTACTCCCATTCTGCATGCTGGCTCTCTGCTCCCTCTTGGCACTCCCGCACAGGATGGGAGCCTTGTGTCCCGCTGCTGGCTGGAGGCACCCAGGTGGGGGCGGGGAGCTTTCACTGGGCTCTGGGCCTCCCTGGATTTGGTCAGTGCCACCAATCTCTCCTCTCTACCCTCCTCTCCCTCAGCTTCACAGCTCCTCTCAGTGGGGTCCCCAGACTCCTCGGCTGCGTCTCCCCGTGGTCCCCATCTGAGTCATAATTAATTGCTGTCCACTGTCCTCAGTCCAACCCTCACTCTTCGGCTGGGATGGTCCCACAAGCTGTGTCTCTAGTTGGCCATCTTGGCGATTTCCTGTTCACCCGTTTATTGACAATTCAAATTACTTTTTGGTTTCCAGCATATCTCAAATTCTTAGGTTTCCATTTAAAAAAGGATAAAGTCTACAGATGATCTTGAAACTTGCCCTACTCTTTTCTATTTCTGTGTATAAATAGAGGTTGATTATCTAATTGAATTATTCTCTTTGTCTCCACTAAGTCAAGATATTTCCAGCAGGGGTGGGGAATCTAAGGCCTTAAGGAGAAATATGGCCTTCTAGGTCCTTAAGTGTAGCCTTTTGACTGAATCCAAATTTTACAGAACAAATCCTTTTTTAAAAGGGGTGCAGCAGATAAAGGTGAAGCTTTTCTTGTCTCCTGGTGCTTAAAAAACAACAATCTTGAAATCAGAGGGCTGCAGGCTTCCCAACCCTGCGTGAGTTATTTGTCTTGAGAAGGGAAAGATGTAATTGTCCCATGTCTGTATACTAGGTATTCCTATACATGTGTGTAGATTATTAATTAACTTTAGAGAATGCATAATGATTCAACTTCCATTTGAATGTTTCTATTTCATAGATATTTTCTTTAATAATAGAAGTCTGCAGTTTTAATACTGAATGCTTATGTGGAAAATGCATTAATAGAACCAATACACACTCATGCAAATATACATATATGTGTGTGAATATATACACACACATACATATAAAATGTGTGTGTGTGTATGTATATATATTAATTATTAAAGGGTGCTGAGGTAACGAAGATTGGACAGAACAATGTTTAAAAGAGGAAGAAACCACAGAATGAAGAGCTGACATTCTTTGGTAGCTTTCTTCTGGGGCTTGCCGATAGTAAATGTGGGGCAAAATTGTGATAACTCATGTTTTTCCTGGGAAATAGCTGCTTGTATATTTGGGTTTAAAACCTTGATTTTATTATTTATTTCACATTTGTTTCTCCTTTCATTTCTTCTTTTCAACGAATCAATTGTTCCATTCATTTATTAGTTACCCATACTTTCATTATTGTTTATTGGTTTCTGTATTAGTTTCCTGTAGGTTCTGTAACAAATTATCACAAATGCAGTAGCTTAAAATAACAAAAATTTATCCTCACAGTTTTAGAGGACAAAAGTCTGAAATCAGTTTCACTGAGACAAAAATCAAGGTGCCACCAAATGTACTCACCAGAAAATTGGTTTCCCTGATCAACACCTGGGTG